>CAKNWU010048787.1:0-11709 GCA_932072015.1 Andricus quercustozae
AGCACATTGTGGAAAACGCAAGAACCGATTCCTGCAATTAAACGTAAAATAATTTGTTGCAAAGACCTACCGAAAACTTTTCGCTATCACAAAAATATCTTTGAAAATTGCCCAGCCTAAACTTTACGTTGTTTTTTTTTTGCAATGCACCTATCAACTTCAAAGATCATGGCGACTTTTAAACCCTGTGACTGCTGTCAAATTTATTTTACCGAATAAAGTATGCTAAGTCGACAATTCTGCGATTAATTCGCTAATGATTGTCAAGTATCATCTTATTGGAGTTTTTTGTACGCAGAAATATACAATAATTTGTTCTGTATTGCTGCTTATTTACATGTAATGTCAGTAAGTGACACTTCGCCGTTGTTACCCTCATTCAAGGTAAAGTCAGGTATACTTTACCCACTTAGCTATTACCCTGATCGACTTTACCCTGTACCCTAACCGACATTACCCAGAAATAACTATTACCTGCAACATTCGTACCCCGAGTTTTTTCTGTGGCTACTGCTATACTCTAACGATACGACAAAAAAGGTATTTAAAAAATAATTATTAATTGATTGCGAGTATTTTGACTTTGAATATATATTAATAGGTGTCGAACCTACATCTATACCTAAATCTATCGCCTAGCAGTCGGGAGTTTTAAGGCGCTTTGTCAGGCTTGAATTTTAGCCCATGTATTACGTAACACAAGTTTCCTCCTACATGGATGAATTGTTGGATGAAATATTTGTACCACATAATCTCAATGGCACAATACAGAAAAAGAAAGCCTTCGTTTTTTAAAACATGGTCTTGTTTTTGTTGTATTTTAATTAATCGAAAATGTGCTTCATTTTTGCGCCTGGAAACGAGCAATCCGCCACCGGGAAAGAAGCCACGATCATCCGAAAACAGGCGCTCCAAATTGACACAGCACCAATTAGGACTCCGGAGTGAAATTTAGCGGCAACACTTGCCCCCAGGTGGTCCCTCGTAACTCATCCGTCCTTCCTATTGTTAGAGCGTTACATGATTCGAGACGGTTGAATGAAATTGATAATTATTAAGATATGAAGAAATTTAATTTTGATATGCTGCATTAGATTCCTTACATAATTTCGAGACGATTAAAAAAAGATAGAAAAAAATCCGTTAACACGTTCAATTTCTGTTGGGAGTTTTGGAAATTTTGCATTTTAGTGAAGCTTAGCTTCAATATTGAGAATACTGACCGATTTTCCTAATCCTCTTTTTTTTTAATTTTTTTCTTAGATTACATCAAAACCGTGACGAAAATGAATGTCGAAGTATCCAAAAAATATAAATAATTTACAGGATATCGAATGTAATTGTTGCAAGCAAATTATATTAACCAAATGTCAAGATATTGGACATTAGTATATTTTCAAGTTGAAATTGCTTGATTTTATCAACAGGATCATATTTCATCATTACCATCTGTTAAATGGTATATTTTCTTTATTTTATAAACAAATTTTATAAAGAAATGCACAGTTCCGTCATTTATAGGCAGAAAGTACTCGTTTTCTTTTTAATCGTCTTCAAATTACATAATTGGTGATATTTAGTGACGAAGAATTGTCAATCGATATTATATAATAATAATAATAAGGTTTTTTTTCTGTATCTCCAATTACTATGCCCGCAATTTAGAAAACGTTGACAAATTGTATAGCCAGATATTCTTAACCATATTAGAACCATGGACTAATAAAGTAATTAAATAATAATAATAACACAATTATTCATATGTAGGTAAAATTACTGTGGGTACTATATTAAATTCAATTAAAATCTCTGGAAATTGTTTATTTTACAAATATTGCATATTCAACGACACAGATGAATTTTCAATGAAATACATGAATTATAAACTAAATAGTTGAATTTTAAACTAAAGAAATCCATTCTTAATCAAATAGTTGAATTTTGATCTAAAAAAGATCAATTTTGAACAAAACATGAAATAGTAAAATTTTCAGTTAAAAACCCCAAATTGATGCATTTTCAACTAAAATTGTAAATGTTCAACTGGAATAGCCTAGTGTTAAACAAAAAACATGAATTTTTAACTACAATGATCAATCTGTAACTGGAATAGTTGAATTTTCAACCAAGAACGTTAATTTCGACCGGAGAGGACGAATTGTCGACAGAAAAAGATAAATTGTCAACGAAAAATGGAATACTGAAATTTTTAGTTGAAATGTTCAAGCAAAGAGATGAATTTAAAAGTAAAACGATGACATATTCAAGTTGCATAGCTACATTCTCACTAAAAAAATGTTCACCCAAAAACAGTGATTTAAAAAAGAAGTTACATTTTAAAATAAATTGATGAATTTTCAACTAAAATGATGAATGTTATACTAGAAAAGGCTAATTTTCAATGAAATAGTTATAAAGAAGATCAATAGTCTAAAGGAGATCAATTTTTAACCAATTAATGGAATTTTCTACCAAAAAATACGAATTTTCAACTATAAAAGATGAATTGTCAACCAAAGTAGTTGAATTTTCCGTTAAAACAGTTCAACCAAAGATATAAATTTTCAAGTTAAATGATGAAATATTTGACTGCGATAATTACATTTTGAAGAAAAAATACGAATGTTCAACTATAAAAGATAAATTTTCAATCAAAAATAGTTGAATTTTCAGTTAAAAAAGTTCAACCACAGAGACGAATTTTCAAGTTAAATGATGAAATATTTGACTGCGATAGTTACATTTTGAAGAAAAACAAAGTAAAAAGAATTTTTTTTTTAAATAGTTACATTTTGGAAACAAAGTGATACATTTTTAACTGAAATGATGAATCATCAACGGGAATACATGAATCTTTCACAACGTAATTTAATTTTCATGAAAAAGCTGGTGAAATCTGAAATAGACATGTAGAAGTTGATATTTCAACAAAAAATAATTTAGTTTTCAATCAAAAACAGATGAATTCAACCAAAAAAGACATATCATCATGAGTTAAATTTGGAAGGAAAAAGATGCATTTTCAATCATGGAAGTTAATTTTCGACGAAAAAGAACGAATTTACCACAAAATACGCGATGTTTGAACCAGATACTTGACTTTTTAAATAAAAATGATCAATTTTCACAAAAAAATAGAATACTTATATTTTCAGTGAGAAAAATTAATTCTAAACAAACAAAAAAAACGAATTTCCACAAAAAAATGTTTAATATAGTAATATATAGTAATATTCAACGTCTACAAATGAAGAATCATTTTTATGCAATTTTGTAATGCAATTTAATAAACACTGAAGCATTGTCCGGGAGTATGAGAACACCTATAAAAACAATCAATTACAAACATATTCTCACATTACGTAGGATATCTCCGGAAGAAAATAAGATAAGACCATTTTTTCATAAGTGTTGAAAATTAATAATAATAAATAATTATTAATAATATTAAATTACGTGTGAATTTTGAAGTTTTTTTCATGGGTTTTGTTACGAGAACCACTTTCATCTTTCACCAAAAATATCTTCAATTCAAGTTCTAAAACTTATTTGACCCCCAAAAGGATCGAAGAGGTAGAGCATAGTTAGAAAAAATAACAACCGTGAGTGCACCGTACAATGGATGCTGTACATTGTGAAATGGGTATGTAGAGCAACGACTATCACAACAAAAAATTTGGGTGCTTCCGAATTTAGTTGACACCCAGTAAAGAGTTCAAAATTTCACAATATGGATGATAAATGTACTGAAATAGTTCTCTTGTGTATTTGAACGCCTGTAGTCAGCCTACAATAATTGTAGTTCCCAGGGCCCACCACGTGGAGGTTACAGTACGATTTAAAACCCCCCTTATGAAAATATATGACAGGAAAAAAATGTCAGGCCTGTCATTTTTTCCTGTCATTTTTTCGCGACCACAGGAAAATGACAGGAAGAACGACAGCCGAAAATGACAGGCCATAATTTATAATAATATCGTCGGAACATTATAAAGTATCAACGAGTTGCAGCTTTATTATTTTAACTATTTGAACTTTCCTGTAAAGCATAAACAATCATTATGGGAATTTTCATGATGAAACACCTTTTTGTAGCCTATGTCCAATGCCAAATTCTCTTCCAACACATCAATTGTGGAATGTGTTCGATTTGCCATTTTAAAGCCTTCTTCTTACAAAGCGCTAAACTTGAGTACCACGGCAACAATTTCGGACTATTTTTCCACTTTCTTCATTCCCTTGACAAGTTCAGTGCGTTTAGGTACTTGCTACCAATTCCATGATCCAGCAAAGAATGGTCTTGCCACGCGCAACCTACGGACCATTTGATTGGTTCACTTTTTTTAGATGCGCGTGGCGAGACCATACTTTGTTGGATCATGGAATTGCAAGCACACAGTGAACTTGTTGAGGGAATAAAGAAACTTGAAAAATAGTGCGAAATTGTTGATGTGGTACTCAAGTTGAGCGCTTTGTAAGGATAAGAAGGCTTTAAAATGGCAAATCGAACACATTCCACAATTGATGTGTTGGAAGAGAATTCGGCATTGGACACAGGCTACAAAAAGGTGTTTCATCATGAAAATTCCCATAATGGTTTTCTTTTGCTAATGATTGTTTATGCTTTACAGGAAAGTTCAAATAGTTAAAATAATAAAGCTGCAAGTCGTCGATACTTTATAATGTTCCGACGATATTATTATAAATTATGGCCAGTCATTTTCGGCTGTCGTTCTTCCTGTCATTTTCCCGTGGTCGCGAAAAAATGACAGGTAATAAATGACAGGAAAAAAATAACAGGCCTGACATTTTTTTCCTGTCACATATTTTCATGAGGGCCCTTTCATGGGCTGCTTGATTAAACGTGAGTCCCCTTGCCTCTCACGAACCTGGGTGCTTGATTCAACTATCCGATGTCGGGAATAGGACACATACGGAAATACAAATGAATATCGCTGATACACTTCGTGACGAAACAAATTCTGCGACGCTGAAAAGAGCTTTCAACTCCAGTGAAGGAACATGCGTTATTGAAGAATGAACAAACATCGAAAATACAAGAGAATGCTGCTGAAACAGTTGAAGTGGCGGAACAAATGAATATCGCTGAAATAGTTGGTATCGAAACAAATCCTGCGACGCCGATAATGGCTTTCGAATTCAGGGAAGGAACAAACGTTACTATTCATTTGTTCCCTCACTTCAACTGTTTCATCAACATTGACTTTTTTGTTGTTGTTTGTTCATTCTATAATAACGTCTATTCCTTCACTGGGTTTGAAAGTCCTAAATTCCGTATTCGATTCCATATTAAATGGATTATCACTAGCCATATTTTTCTTACTGAGGGGTGGGGTTTCACGGTTTAAATTGCTAACATTTTGTCTCACATGATTAGTATTATTGATGGGATTTAAATTTAAAAATGATTCGTTCTGATTGGTGTTACTAGGGAATGTTGAAACAGCAGAAAAGGACTCTCAGGGATGTGACTAGATGTAGATTTAGGGATGCTGTGTCCAAACAAAATATTCTCTTCTGAATTTAATGATCATAATCAATCAATTTCGACCATAAGATGTTGAATATTGTCCAAGACATCCTCTCCGAATTATCTGAACAAACAAGCCGGCTACTAGGACTTTAAAGAACAATCGACATAATTAAAGTCCCTAGTACCGTCAACGTTGACATTGATGATTCGGGTCTGAGCTAAAGAAGTCCCACTGGCTTTGCCGGGGATCGACAATAAACCTTCCCAAAATGTGAACTTTTGAATTCCGCTCCAAGGTAGATAAGTTGAAGGGGCATCAAAAATAGTTGGCGGTAATAATCCCGACGGCATCCCAAAATTATTTAACAGGTTTTGAGGTACGACCAGAAGGATAGGAGCAGGTTGGAACACAGCAGTAAGTTGGGCGGGAAATTTCAAAGGATTTGAGTGATTCCAATCGACAAAAGGCGTCCCAAATGCTTCTTGAAGTTTCTTCTCAGGTCAGCATGGAAGAGGATTCTTCAGGATAGTCGGATTATGCGGGAAATACATAAATAAAAAAAGGAAAAACAGGCGAAATAAATTCTTAATTATGAAGGAAATAAATTAAATACACCCAAGTCTTGCAAAACCGTGCAGCTTGCGGATTCTGATCAGTAAAGTTAAATCTTTAAATTGAAATCTATTGAATCAAATATTAATAAATTACTGAACTATTGATAATTAATTGCTTGTGACTTGCAATAAAATTTCAACGTCACAAATGATTGCGGAGTCTCTTAAAATATTTCGAAATCTATTAGAATCTTAATAGGAATGAAAGTTCTATTATTTCGTCCGTCGTTTGACTATTGCGGTTCGCTCAAAATTGAAAAAAAAGAATGTAACCTTTAAATTATTGGGAGCTCATTTTTTTTTTTGAGGTTTTCTCAATTATAATTTTCGAAATACCATTTCAATTTTTTTCATCGGACCACAATTTTGTTTCCAAAATTGTTTTGTTGAGGTATAATTTGCCTGAAGACGACCGACAGATTAAGGTCGAAACGTCGCAGTTGTAACTTCTTATAAATTAAAGTCTTTGACTCGGAATAATCCTAGTCTTTTTTTATTTAAATTGATCGTAAGGCCGAAATAGTAGAATTAACGTTAATATTAAGGTAACATTAAAATAGATCGAAGACATTTTTTTTCACGTATAGGTTTTTTACCTATTAGAATCTTGGAAGTCTTTCAAATGTTTGCAACATTTTTCAAGTCTTCAAAATTATTTTCAACTACTTTGAAATATTTTGAAATCTTTTCAAACATTTATATAATATTTTGAATTCCCTGTGCTATCTTCTAAAATATTTTGGAATCTTTGAAAAAATTTATAAAATATTTCAAAATGATTTTGAAGTCTCATAAAATATTTCAAAATCTATTAAAATCTTTGAAAGGTTTGCAACATTTTTCAAATCTTTAAAATTATTTTCAAATACTTTGAAATATTTTAGTTTAGTTTAGTTTATTAAGGGTACGTATACACCTTTTACAATACAGTAATTAAGAATTAATTATTAACAATCTAAGTTTGTATAATAAGATAACTTAAAGAAAATGAATTCAGGCTGACTTTTTCAACAGATAAATTTAGCGTCGCATCATAAATCATATCGCTATAGTTTGAGCTCAAACAAGGAGATCGATCTTATAGTCGGATACGAAAAATTGAATCTTTTGTGATAAATTCCCTCAAAGATTGACTAAAGATATCAGGATTAAATTATATTTTATTGATCCAGTTGAACGATCTACAAATTTCTGAAAGCGTTGAGTGGGAACCATAATCAGTTTTATGGTCTGGTATTTCACATAATACATTATGCCTCAAAGTTCTCGGTGCTACCCTGAATGAAAACTGTTGCAGTAACGCAGGAATATAGATTATTCCATTTACTAATTTGTACAGAAATATCAAACCTGCCAGTTTTCTGCTACTCTCCAGTATTTCAAGGTGTCACAACTCTGAAATACTAATTAAGTAACCTGACTCCTTTGGGATCCTTAATTTAAAAGCTACCATACACATAAAACGATTCTGAATAGATTCAATTTTCCCTTTGTGATTTCGTTGATAAGGAGCCCAGATAATCGACGCATATTCCAAGATTGGACGCACTAAGGATGTAAGTAACATTTTCAAAGTAGAAATTTGTAGAAAATCGCTCTTTACTCGGAGAATAAAACCGAGTAGTTTCGATGCTTTGAGAAAAACACTGTAAACTTGTTGATTGAAAGAAAGATCTTTGCAAAAAATGATTTCTAGGTCGCTAATATTTGTTACAACTTGGAGGACAGTCACATTAATTTGATGACAGTAATTAATATTTTGATCTTTGCGCGAGAAAGTGACAGCATGCCACATTTTTACATTCATCAACATTTCAAAAATTTGGAAAATTTAATAACGCGTTCGATATCATTAATGTAGATAAGGAATAATAATGGTCCCATATGAGAACCCGGAGGGACACCCGAGGCTGGATAATAACAGTTAGATTCGAAAGTACCATGCTTCACATACAGAGATCTGTCCTTCAAATAGTTCCCAAACCATTTTACCATTGCTAGATTTACGCCGTAAGCCTTCAATTTTGATAACAACAAATCATAGCCAACGCGATAAAATGCTTTAGTGAGATCTGTGTATATGGTGTCCACTTCGTAACCTGACTCTAAACATTGAGTAAGATATTGTCTGAAGTCAGCAAGGTTTGTTACTGTGGATCTCTTTGGGCAAAACCCGTGCTGTTCCTCAATAAAAATATTTTTTAAATAATACTGAAAACGATCAGCCATAATATTATCGAGGATTCGTTGTGAATTAGATTGTTGGGAAGCACTGACCCACTACATTTATTATTTACGAAGCGCCAGAAGGCCCCAAAATCCTGTTAGATATGATTTTCTATTTTACTAATGTAGTTAGCGTGGAGAATAGCGTTTGAACGATTAAATTCCGATCTTAGCGAAATAAAGGACTCATAATCTATCAAAGCTTGGCTCTGCTTAATTTATTCGTGTGCAATTTTTTTCTGAATTTGAATTCCTTGTGAAATCTTTTAAAATATTTTGGAATCTATTGGTATCTTTGAAATGCTTGTGAAATTTTTAAAATCTTCAACATTATTTTAAAAAACTTTGTAATATTTTGAAATCTCCTAAAATTTTTTGGAATCTTTTAAAACTTTTATAAAATATTTTTAAATGCTTGTGAAATCTTTTTATATATTTTGAAATCTATTGGAATCGTTTAAAAACTTTATAAAATATTTCAAAATGATTGTGAATTCTCTTAAAAACTTTTATAAAATATTTTGAAATCCTTGTGAAATCTTTGAAATGTTTGAGAAATTTCTCAAATCTTTAAAATTAGTTTCAAAAACTTTTAAATATGTTGAAATCTTCTAAAATATTTTGGAATCTTTTGAAACCTTTATGAAATATTTTGAAATGCTTGTGAAATCTTTGAAAATATTTGTAAATGCTTGTGAAATCTTTAAAAATCTTTCGAAATCTATTGGATTCTTTAAAATCTTTGTGAAATTTTTCAAATCCTTAAAATTATTTTCAAAAACTTAGTAATACTTTGAATCCTTTTTTCGTCGAAAAAAGAACAACCATCTATTGCTATAGGTTTCGTGAGAAAAAAATTTCGAAATTCTTTTCTGAGCAAGATTCCGTGGTATTCTGCAATTACGTATCCGGGGTTTTAAAAGAATTAGGAATAGTGTACTATCCAAAAGATTGGAGATTATTTTTCATGAATGCCTCTAAAAGTAGTTCGACGGTTGACCTTTTACATTGGGGCCTGAAGATAAGGGGCATTATGTTAAGCTATTTCTAGAACTGGTGGCCTCACGTGGCCTGGGAATATTGTAATGTATGCAGCAAGGTAGGCGGTGCTCAATATCTGCTCAACAATGTGTGAAAGACCAGCAGTGCAGGGCCAAAGGGACAGTACGCGGGTACTCACGCGCCTGTATTGCGTAATATTAGGAAATGGTTACACGCCACTGACTTTTGTATAAATATTTTTTGTATATAATTAATATTTTACAAGATGAACATATAAAATAAATTTTGTCAATTGTACGGTTCCTTGTGGGACGCATACTGTCTTGCCTAGCCTATAGTTATGCTGACTTGATGCAGGTGCCTTTTGGTTTTATGATCAGCCGTTGGTTTTGTTTTACGTTTTGCATCTGCCAAAGTTCTCGCAGCATCATGCACAGCACTATTGCTGCTCCGGAGGTCGGAATCCTCGGAAAAATCTACAAGAAGCGGGTCATCCACTTGAGCCACATATCTGGGCTTAAGAGAAACCTCGATGTTGATGTTCCTCCTGGTCCTAAAGCATCGCACTTCCGCTACTGAATGCCTGACTACTTTTCGAATCAGTGTTGCTACATTTTATTACTACCAGCTTGTTCTGACGGCGATAGAGTAGGCCATCCGCGTATCTAACCCCTTCGCAGGAGGTCTTCAGCACGGCTTCGAAGCACTTGTCTAGTAGGTTGTTCCTCATTCAATCCACGGTTGCTTGAAAGCTATTAAAAAAAAGTAATTTTAAAATACTTTTTCACTCTAAAAAAGCAAAAAGAAATCAGTTTTCTCTCTCTTCAGTGCGGTTTAGAACCTTTTCACAACGCATACAATAAAACTCTTCGGGATTTGCTTAGCTTCAGATTTGCTATTTTTCATCTATCAAGTTTTATAATGCGCACAGTTTTTTTAAAAATAATACCAACTTTGGGAAACAGTTTTGCTCCATGAACCCTAAAAATTTGGCGAGGAAATTTTTTCCAAACAAATATTTTTCATTTTTTCCTTAATTATAAGACACTGGAAACACCTGATCAGTATCTATAATCTCTAGCATGATAGGATTTTTATTAACATACATCATATATTTAAAAAAGGGCCCAAAGCAAATACGAGGGAAAAAAATTTACAAGCCCTGTCAAATTTCAAACATGTGAAACTGTAAGGAGGGACAAGTTAAAATGCTCAAACCATTACTTTATCTGTAACAACTAAAACGTAGACCAAAACACGTGCGTCCACATAATAATGAAACCACATAATAGGTCAAGAGTGTTCTAGAAATATCGAATAAGCATCAAGGAGCATACAAATTAAAATCTATTTTAAAGTATATATTTTATTTTATTATTCTATTTAAATATATATATATATATATTCCTTTGGAATAGAACTGAAGGGCCTATGACAAAGCCACCGAACGCGTCCCCGGGTTGCGGATAGAGGGTCCCTGTACCAAGGGTTTCTGCTGAATATGGTTACAATAATTAATGAGCAGTCGCGGACAATTGTCCAGGGATGGTCCCGAAGGAATAACACCTAAGCGGAGGCGTGACAACCGTGCCGAAAGCTGAATGGCACCTGGGTGAGGTGTCATAAACGGTGACTCTGGGATACCGGGAGACCTCTCCGAGTATGCAGCCTTATCCTTGCACGCGGGGCTCTACAAGGATGGACGAACCCTTTCCCTAGCTGCTCGTGGGAACAACAATGACACCACCAAAACACCCAAAAATTGTAAATGCGGTTCAAAACGATCGAACGCGCAGAGCACCCGACAATGGGTCGGCGAACAATGCCGATCATCCTAGAGTTCGGGGTGCTGAAAATAATTTAGATGGAAACACGATGACGAACCGGCGAAACGCCCACATTGAGTGGACGAATCAACTCAAGGATGACTTGCTAGACTGCTACGGTGCCAGCATTATCCCTATTCACCGAGGCTTTATGGCGCGTATGCATACTCTTTGGTGCCAAAAACACCCAGAGCTTCAGCACCTTTCGATTCAATCGTTGCGAAATCAACGTGCCTACCTCTGCAAAAATGGATATGTACGCGGAGCGCTTCCCCAACCGCTGCTTGACCAAGCTGCAGCCGAAGATGAGGAAGCGACATTAAGACCAACCGCGGAAAACAGGCACCTTCTGAGAGATGATCACGATTTCAGGACAAGAAGGAACATTAACATGCAAGTTCCTCTTAAGCCCCAAGATCTGGCTGAAATGGATGCCTCCCTTCGTGGAGAAATCTCGCAAGAATCCGACCTCTGGACCATCAATTGCTCAGTTTATGGTGCTGCGAGAGCTTTGGCTGATTCAAGTCGAAAGCTCAAACCTACGAT
>CAKNWU010048806.1:0-11557 GCA_932072015.1 Andricus quercustozae
CTGGAGGTAAACGACGTTCCTGCGAAAAATTACTTCGGGGAACGAAAGTCTCCTTTGCATAATTCTGCGAGGAAGAAAATCCGTAAGAAAAAAGACACTAGAAACGTGTCCCAAGGCAATCTGAACACGTATTACGGTCGCGTTCTGTCAATTTGTCCGGTAACTTGGTTTCGTTTTTTCTTTGTCTTTCATTTTTCTCTCGTCAAAACGGGATAAAAATTCGAAATTTTAAATAAATTAATGTTATTCTTTCAAAGAAATGCATAGTGCTGCTGAACCAACTTTAATTGAAACGTCTTTGCATATAGGATTTTTCTTTAAACGAACGAATCCATTTCAAAGCAGGCAGGCTCTACCCTGTAAGGCGAAGAAAGTAGGCAGTTGTAACTCTTGTGAAGTTTAAAGTACTTGCCATCGGCTCATCTTCGGTTCGTTTCCGGCTCACCTCCAACTCGCCTTCGACTCGCATCTAGTTCATACAGTAAACTTCACACTCGTGGGGAACGGCCTACTTTCTGCACTTTTAGCACAATATACTATTTCATGTTTTTAAAATTCCAAGAAAACAATAAGAAATATTTTCTGGGAAACCCGACTGTCTTCATTTTTTCTCATATTATTGTACACTTACTGCTCATAAAAGGAATGCAGCCTATTAGCTTTATGTGGGCTGAATTAGTTTTAAGGTTGGGAGAATTTTTCTCCGCAAAAAATGTAATTTTCTCATTTTTTTTTGTAAACGATACAAGATATTAGAATCTGGAAAGAAATCTCAAATAACTTAATTAGGTAAAAAGTTATAGAGGTTTAAAGAAGAACATTGAGTTTTTTTGTTGACAAACAGATCACAAAATTTAAATACGCATAACTTCGTAGCCAAAATTTTGTCGTAAATAGGAAAAATACGTGTCGTTTGATTTTCTCTGAACAAAAAAACAACATATTTCATCTGCGAGAGATTCTGCGACTTCAAGTGTACAACCTGCCTGATTTGAAATCGGTCTATTTATCACGTTTTACAAGAAAAAAATTTTCGTTTTGTATTTATTATTATTCTTATAATATTAAGCCATATCCTTTTCGGGGTAAGCGTTACTCAATCGGTTCTAGCCTCGTTGAACTGTCGGGACGAAGTAGTTCATAGGAAATGTACGAGGCAGTGAAGGGGGGTGGGGCTTTAGATTTTTAGATTAATCTAGAATTCCCGTGTTGTTTATTTAAATAACACGCTCGACCCAGGTCGCTGATGAATCTCTCTAGCAAACATCCTAGGAAGTGAGCTTCACAAAGTCACCATGTAAAGCTCTCCACACGGGCCCATTAGTGTCCAAGTTCATTCGTTTCAGGCAATTCTGCACCTCGATTTTCTTGATTTTGGTCCTAAACTGTTCGTGGGATTTCAGACAACTATAATCACTAGAAAAATCCCATATGTAAAGACCTTTCAAATAAAGTTGATTCTGATGCAATGTGAATGGGATCAAGAATGCTAAAGAAATGATTTTATAATGCGATGTACTAGAAAAAAATTTGAGGAAACATGTTGTGCAATTTAATTATTATTTTCTAATTTCATTCATATCTCCAGAAGTAAAAAAAGAAAATAACTCCATCTCCTTTAAGATTGTCGAATTACCTAAAAAAGCATAGCCGGCCCTTTTTGCCTTTTACTCTACAATGGCTGCGGGCGTCACTCTAGGAGAATTTCATAGGTCCATTTCTCTCTCACGACTGGACCAGCAAGTCCTTTTCTTGATGCAAGAAAAATATATCTCTCTTACTCCGGAAACAGAGTATGTAAGAGCAACGAAGTTATAGCCAGTATAATAAAACGAACACAAGACAGAAATCCCATCCATGTAAATACCTCGTCACTGTATGCCGGAAATTCTGCACGAAGCCAGAAATGGTAGAAGATGAAATTCTATTACTGCACTTTATCGCAGTGATTCATGAATATCTTCGAGTTATCTACAAAACGGAACGATTACTTAGGCATACCCACCTGCGAGTCACTGTCATGAATCATGGATAAAAGTTCGCAAGTTTTCACGATGAGATGCATTTCTTTCTTCTCTCTCTTCAAAATTTCCTCGCAAAGCTTCGTCGTAGAAAAAAATGCGTGAATATCAAAATGCTTATACAACATCAACTGGTAATAAAAGGCAAACGAATTCTTTTCCTCTGGGCTTCTCACATTACAACTTCAAAATCTAAACAATTTTCTTACATTTTTTAACAATTAAACTAGTTTCATTCAATAAGCCATTACAAGTATTCATCTAAATTTTTAGCGATAACGATATTCAAAATTTTACAATTGGAAAAGGGTTAGAGGGAACATGGAGATCCGCAATCTGCTGGATGTCGATTAGAATACATAATTTTTCTGCTTTAAACTGAAGAATATTATTATCTTTATAAAACTTAACTTTTAAAAACATTCTTTTTATGTAAAATCTCATGCACTTATATGAAAATTTGTCTTTTATATTAGAAAAAATGTGCCTCATTAAAAGAGATATTTTGTGTGGGAAATCACAGGAAGAAACCCAAGTAAATAAGACTGAAAGAAAAGCTTCCTGCATTCATAATAGTATAAAAAACGTAACTTAGGAATTGTTAACAACCTTCAAGAACTTCAGGACCTTCAGTTTGAATCGGCCCTAAAAAATTGAACTGATAGAAAAGCTTCCAGCATGCCATTGGTCTAAAAACAAAATTTCTTCATTTTTCTTATTTTTCAACCTCTGATAAAAAAAAACATCACTATAACATAAACATTTTTATTTTTTAATTAACATCTCCATGCCAAGACCTTTAATTTCAACTATCTTCGAAAAGTATCATACTAAAAGAAAATATTCCAGCATAGTGATCTGAAAAAAGGAAATTTTCCTTATTTTTCTATATTTTTGGATACTATAAAAAAATAATAATATGGATTCATAGCATAGGCAAAGCAAATTTTATTTTTCAATGTATATTTCATGCCATGACATCCGCATGTCAAGACCTTCAGTGAGAGCTATTCTCGAAAAATACCGGACTAATAGAAAAACTTCAAACATAGTCATCTAAAAACCGAGATTTCCTCATTTTTCAATCTTTGATCATGCTCATCTAAATGCTAAGACGTTCAATTTGAGAGTCATCTTCGAAAAGAATTGATGTAAAATAAATGATTCTAGCGTAGTGTCCCAAAAAACAAAATTTCTCCATTTTTATAATTTTATATCCACTGATGACAAAATAACAATACAATAATATAGAAAATTTTATTTTGTAATGTACGTCTACATTTCAAGACTTTCAAGTTAAACCACCCCTGAAAAATGTCGAGCCATGTTCGAAGACAATCGATCTAAAACTAAGGATTGCAGCATAGGCGTCTAAAAAATGACATTTTTCAATTTTTGGTAACAAAAAAGTATGAGAATGGCACGCCGAATTTTATTTTTTAATGCACATCTAAATGTCAAGTCATTCAATTCGAGCCATCTTCGAAGATAAACAATGCAAAAGAAATTATTTCAGCATAGTGGACTAAAAAACGAAAATTTTCCATTTTTATAATTTTATATCCACTCATAACAAAAGAAAAATACTATAATAGAGGAAATTTTATTTCGTAATGCACATCTAAATATTTTAAGACTTTCTCCAGTTGAATCATACCTCAAAACTTTCGGGTCATCTTCGAAGACAATCATTCTAAAAGAAAATATTCCATCATAGAGGTCTCAAAAATGAAATTTGCTCATTTTTAAATATTTAATAACAAAGAAGAATCAGTATGACATAGCAATTTTTTTGCACATTTGCATGCCGAGCCCTTTAATTCGAGCATTCTTCGAAGAAAGTAGGATCATTTTTAAGGTATGATAAACCCTGTCCAAAAAGTGCACTCACTATTAATATATATGATGATAGTTTGTATTCACGGAAATCTGCTAAAATAACAATAGCTTTCAATAAATAACATCAAACCCATCTATCAAACGTTCGATTGAGAAGATTTAGAGTAAAAAGTATTTTCCTTCATGCATTAAAGTTTTGCTACTTACAACGGAAAGTGAATTGAAATTTGACTGCTTTTAGTTGAAAAGATTCGGAATTCAGATACTTTGGAGGCACTTGTGAAAGATGAAATATTAAGTTTGTGTCAGAGAAAAAGTATTAAGTTCAAACGAATGGCTTTTCAATAGACTTTTATAAATTAGAAAACTTTTGAAAAGCAGAGTAAGGATGTTTAAAACTTCAAGATCAGATTTCCTGGATTCAAGACAGTTTCCAGATTCACTTCGAGTTTCACGTGTAATCGATTTTGCGATACTCTTACTGCGAATCAAGCGAACGAGGAATATAATCAGAATTTGGCGGTAATCGAATCGTTTAGTCGGACATTTCACCGGTTAACGTAATATTCGAAGCGGACGATCCTCGTGCCGAGACCCCATCCATGGTTTTGGTTTCTACGCCCATAGAATTCCCCTTGGTCGACCTATTGGAACGTGACCGCTTTGTTCGCGTGCCAATTGCAGCCGTTAATTGGCTATAGCCAATAAAGCGCTGATTACCAGCTCTAGCACATCTGACAATCCAGGTCCGCCTATTCTGTATAATGCCTTTACCCATATACATGTTTACACGCTGAAGGGTGATATTACTAAGGGTGCCTCATGAATTCCTTTTTTTTTAGATCTTCTAAAACTTTGAATCGGAAATTTCTTTCGTTTGGTCAAATAATGATCCCCTATTTTTGCCAGATGAAAAAAAAAATATTTAGAAGTCGCTATGGAGGTTGTAGTTTCATGATGAAGTTGATATTAAGAGGTAAAATTCATCCCTAAAATTTTTTTACATTCTCATCATAATGAGATGCTATTTATGTGAAAACTGACTACCGCGGATTTCTTTCAATCTTCACGTTTCGAGACACACTGAATCTTAAAAAAAAAAAAAACAGATTTTACGATGGGGTCTGTGTCGTCCTCGTATGTATACTGGATAACTTTTGAAAGACTAATCGGATTAGATTGCGCATTGGTACATGTTTTTAGGGAGCAAAAAGAAAAGTGGAGTTCGTCAACCAGTTCGTTAACCGGTAACAGAAATGCAAAATTTAGGATGACAGATCGAAAATGGCAAACACTTTTACAACAAAATATTGCGAAGTTGCGTACAATCTTTTTATTAGCAGTTTTTGAGGGCGCTGATTACGAATTTCGCAAAAAAACTTCGAAATGGCGGATGCAAAATGATAAACGAGTTTACCAAAAAATATGATTTTTTCCAGAAAAATATGTTATCAAAGGTTACGAATTTCGTAATAACAATACAAAATTCAAAATGGAGAATTTAAATTGTCGGATGCTTTTACCAAAAAAATATGGAATCTGCTTAATAATTTGTTATTAGTGATTTTTGAGGTTTTGCTGATTACGAATTTCGCAATAAAAATCTAAAATTAAAAATGACGGATGCGATTTAGCGAAAATTTTGTCAAACAATCACGGCATTCGTACAAAAACTTGTTATAATATTTCTTTGGGGTATCTGGTTATTATTTTCATTATTATTCTCCCCAAAGCAACGTTCTCACGGAGTATGTACCTCAAAAAGCTTTCAAAAGCATCGTCCTCTTGCCTGTTTAGTTTTGAACTGCATGAATATATGTTTTACACAAACAGAATTATTTGGCTGCAAGATTAGGTGAAGTTAGTCGCATAAGGGAATTTTTTGCTGCAAAATGATTCCTGTTGAGACAAATGAAAATCCTCTTAACCTTAAATTTAAGAGGAAATTCCAGTTACGTCAAGAAACATCCTTTTACCACAAGAGGTCATTTCTCTGAGTGTCTCTTATAGTATTATAAAGCATAAACTTACCTGTATATTATGCAGTAAGGCTTGTAGTAACACCAACGATGATTCTATTTTTTTGCAGTAAATAATTATTATATAACTGTGTTTCTTAAGTTAAATAGAGTTTATTTGATCTAGATCAGGCCTACCCGACTCCCAAGTTATAAATGGCATGGGAGAGACTTTAGGAGGGGCAAGGAGAGTGCAGATTAGTTGTGTTGATGGCGGTAGGTGGCATTAGTATAGAAATGAAAAGAGCCAATAGGAAAGCGGATTGCGTGAAACAGTCGGCATAAAATAGATTTCAGAATGTTCGTATTTCCATGATGTGGACTAATTATACAATAATTTAATTATTGCCCCACCACTCACATCTTCCCTTTCCTTACAGTGCAAATATATTACCACGTTTCTACATTTTTTTATTATATTTTATTTCTTATTCATCCTTCCTTTTTTTTCAGAATTGCGAATAAAATTCAACGTGTATTTATGACTCCGAGTTCAATATACGTACATCAATGTTTTAAGTGGGTTGAATAAAATTTTAAATAATAAATAATTTGAAGAATTTAGGTTAAATTAACGAAATATTATTCGGAAAATATAATAAAATGATAGAAAATACTATTTTTCTATTTTTCGAGTAATATTTCGGTAAATTAACATTAAAATTTTATTCAACACATTTAAACCATCCATGTATACTATATGCACCTACACATTCAAGTGTAGTTCTGTTGATGACGGTAGGTGGCTCTGAATTCAGTCATTATATTAACACAGAGTCGGGTAGGCCTGATCTAGATGCTCTCTGATAGTCAATTGTTTATTTCTTAAAGAAAATAGTCCATGAAACTTATTCGTCAAGGAATTAACGTATACTTTATTTAAAAAAAATTTATATATCAGTTTTAAAGAGTTAACAATTAATTGGACCTAGTTCATCGTACGAGCTCCGGGAATGAGAATACTAGAATTCTCTGTTTTATGGTTGACAGAAAGGCTGACTTTACCACTTCCGTAAATATGTACCTAATGGTTTAATAAAAATTGAAATATTTCACAATACAATAGTTCAATTATTAATTAACGCTGAGGTTTCTTTTCTAAAATTCGCTGCAATAATGATTAGGCCTTGCAGAGCATCCTTAAATAAACTCAATACGAAAATATTGCAAAAATTCATGTAATTTCTTGCTTCATATTTTTTCGTGAGATTTATGGCGGTTTGAGCCGTAGTTTATAAGCGTGGTTAAGTGGCTACTGGGTATATATAAGGGAGTGTCACGCACGAAGAGTACCTTGCTGTCAGCGCTAATGTTGAGACGATCTCAAGATCCTCATGCGTTCAGATATGTATACAATTTTTTCTTCATTCATTTTTTTTATTTACTGCTTACTGGGTGCCATTAATATTAGAAAATTGACAAATGTAGCTTAATATTTTCGTTCTTGTAAGGATCAGGTGCAAAAAAAACCTATAGAACAACGGATTATCGCGATTTTAACAATAGTTTTTTGCTGTTCTATGATAGGATCAAAACCCGCAATGAACCTTAACTTTGTACTTGAGGCAGGAAAACGTTGGCGAAGACGTAGAAATACGTGACCACCATAAAAAGTATAGCTGCTTGGCCACATCTTCCACTATATGTCGCAGCGACCTTTGCGTGTAGAATGTTCGTATATAATAAATATACTCACATGTATCTATTTATTACAGACATCGTGCTCACCATTCTTTGCTGTTGCCAGGTCCACCCTCTCTTGTCGTGAATTGACGTGAGAAATATTTTGCTTCTCTGTACACTGTACAGCCTCACTTTCCTCTCATTTCTTTTTCACTTTACGCCCGACACGAAAAAGGGCTTATGGCTCGTTCACACGAGAAGGCGAACCTACTCACGTCTTGGTGCTACATATATCTATTTCGAAGCCCGCCTCTGCTAATTTCTTCGAAATTCGATTTTTTCTTGTCCCGTGTCCGGATCAGAACTTTGCTCGATAAAACAAAAAATGTTGACGGTTCCTACAATTAGAAGTTTAATTACAAAATCAAGAGGTAAGCTCCAAACAAAACAAGTAATAATTCCATTTAGCACTGTAAAAACAAAGCATTATTTCAGGGCACTGGACACTGGTGGGAACCCAGATTAATTTGTTTTACATTGAAAATAACAGCATGAATTTATCCTATTCAAAAACAGGACACGAAAAAATGCTACCGTAAAAAAAGAGAACCATAGTTTTTACAGTGAAATCTGCCGGGTTACTCTGGGGAAAAAATTAAGTAATAAGTAAATTAAGTTCGTTTTACAAAAATTTGGTTGTAATACGTACCTTTTGTTGCTTGCACCCAAGAATTTGTTTGCTCGTACCAAATACGCGAACACGCATACGTAGATGCCCGTAATTGAGGCCTGTTTCGGCTGTTGAAATTAATTTTTATACTATCATACACCTATCATTATATGTTGGATTTCTTTTGCTTCCTTATAGAGGGAGGTTTGCTATGACCTACATTTTCAAATCGACTTTTTTGACATATTTCAATATATTTGGACCGCAGGAGCTCGAAAACAAAATTTTTGAAAAATATCCGTGTGTGTGTGAGTGTGTGTATGTCACTTTTTTCTGTTCACCATATCTCGAAAAGTAAAAGAGCTATGATCGTAACATTTGGACGAATAATAGCTCCGATTGATATCCAGGTGGGACAGGATTTTGAGCTAGATCGGCTATTTAAAAGTAATTTTTTTATAAGTATAAGTATAAGTATTCATGAAGTTTAAAGAAAGGGTTTATTCTGCTTATATGAGAAAAACTGTTTATATATTCAAAATACAACAATACTATCTATACATTCTACCGATTTGTGAAGTTTAAAAAAAATGGTACATTCTGTGTTTGTGACGAAAACTTTTTAGATATTCAGAATACAACAATACTATATGTAGTATATTAGGAATACTACAGTACTGTATCTGATATGTTTTTTCGCGTCTTCGAGACACGTGGAATGACCTATTGATGAACCTTCCATGACCTCTTATGATCTAGCAATACCGATTTATAAATTTAAAAAATAGATTGTTTATCTTGTTGATATGAAGAACCTGTTTTTAATATTGGGAATACAACAGTCATGTATATGATATATTTGTTGGCGTCTTCAAGACGCGTGCATTGATCTATTGATGAACTTGCGATTACTATTTTTGATTAATCAGTGAGGACTTAGAAAGTTAAAAAAAGTGTTGCATGGTTTAAATGTATGAAGAAACTTTTTTTCAATTTGGAATATAACACTACCATCAGTTGAAAAGTTTTTTATTGTAACAGAACACATCGATTGATATTTTGATGGGCTCTCTGATTTTCGGAAGATAATATTTTCGGTAAGACAGAAACATATGCTTGAAAAATATTGAAAATCTGAATTTTATCTTTTGTGAGAGAAAAACCTCCCTCTGTGAGAAAGCAAATTTATTTTATACCTATGAGGAAGCAAAATGCTCATAAAATGAGCACGAATAAATACAATCATAGTGAATATATCCATAGTACTTCGCAGCGGTATTTTATTATGTAATATTTCATATTGCATACATCCAATAAATACCGAGTCGAGGAGTTAATCATTCTTGAAATCTTGTGTCCACTTTTCATAAAATCTTCTGGAATCCCTGGAAATCTTTGCAGTTCTTTGAAATCCCGTAAATTCTTATGAAAATTTCGTAAACCCCTTAACATTTTTAAAATCATGTGAAAATTCTTTGAAATCATTGAATTCCATAAATATTGTACATAATCTCTTGAAATTCCTTTAAAACGATTGAGCTCCGTGGATGTCCATTAAAAAACTTTAAAAATTGTATACATCCTTAAAATTTTTTGAGATTGCGTGAAATTTTTTCAAATCCTTTACAATATTCGGAAATTAAAATCCCTTGAAATCACCGAAACCCCTTTAAATCTCTTAAAACCCGTTAAATCCCTTAAAAATCTTTGAAAATTTTTTGGGATCTCGTTAAATATATGATGAAATCCATTCACATTGCTTGAGATCTTCCAAATCTCATGACATCCTTCAAAATTTGCGAAAATACTTCAGTATCTCACAAAATCCTTTAAAATCCTTTGAATTCTCGTGACTGCTTTTGAAATACAGTCAAACTCGGACATAACACCGGTTTTGGGGCTGAAGGTTAGCGGAACTAACTTTGACATACACTGTTAAAAATGTTTGCAATTTCAATATAGATTTACTATACATTTGTATATTAAATCTAAAAACTCGTTCTATGAAATATTAATTAAGAGGCTGTATAGTAAATTTCATATACATGTATATTGATCAACTTGTAGAAAAGTCAGGTAATTTCACTTTCAACAAATTAAAAATAATTATGGCAGTAATTTTCAATTCTAAATGATGAAGCATAATATTTTTTTCTAGATAAACATAAATCATACGTGGTTTTAAGTGAAAAAGTTCAATTAAGCGAATTATTAACACACCTAACCTAAAATCAGCGGTACTCACGTTAAAATTTTGACATTTACAGTGAATTTTGAAGAAAATTCCATCCCTACGTTGCACTTTGATTATAAATAAGAATTTAATCGATGAATGTTAGTTTATTACTTTAGTTTTAAATATTTGACCAGATTTGGGTGCATCAAAGAACTTTCAACCTTCACGCACTGTGTTTTACTATACATGTATATTAATTCTACAAGATGATGGTATATTAAATTTACTACACGTATATGCATATTGCTTCCAATACATTTATAGTAAAATCGCTATAGGAATTGCTAACAGTGTAGCTCCACTCCGGATGTAAACAGTCAGGGGCTTATAAACCGTTTCCGGTGGATTTTAGTGCGTGTTAGAAAATATTTTGAATTTTTTTTCTAATACGGAAACACGGGTAAATTAAATATTTAACGGAGATGAGGAAGACAGTTTGCTGTTACACGTTAAAATACATGTGTTTCCTGCTTACGTACTTAAAATGTTTAAGGGCCGTTGAGCATCTCGTTTAAAAAAAAGATTTTTCTCTTGAATAATCGATCCAGATACTCTGTCGCTCACTTGATTAAACCATCGAAGACAGTAATATCCAAAAACACATGACTATTTTCACCAACACACCGCACGTCAACACTTCAAGTGGGAACTACATACTTCTGCGTATATAATTCATAATGATGACGAAGTTTCATAACCAGACATACGAAGAAGTCATTTAAAAGAAAATTACTTACTTTTATAAGTACAGTGAACTTTCTTTTATTCTACTGGCCTTGAAACGTTTGCGTTCGGATAATCTAAGACTGGAGGGGCCCCCACCTCTCTATCGCGATTCGGCAGTCTATTTTTATCAACGACGCTCATTGGTTGCCCCGTTCTTATATCGATGGGTCGAATGTATGCAACTTTTTCAACTGAAAAGCGCGGGAGATTTGAAATCACTAATAATACAAATAAATACACTCAATTTTCCTAGAACTGCTGGCCCACTTAGTTTCTGACAGTTTCTCAGCGCGTAGGGCGAGAGATGGTTGGGACTCTCGCCTCGGAAGGGCCGATTGCATGAGTACTCAGTCGAGTACATATATTACGAAATATTTTGGAAACGGTTCAGGCGGGTGAATTGAAATCCGGCTTATTGCGCAGT
>CAKNWU010048862.1:0-10491 GCA_932072015.1 Andricus quercustozae
ATGTCATGTGTCATGTCATGTCATGTGTCATGTCATGTCATGTGTCATGTCATGTCATGTGTCATGTCATGTCATGTGTCATGTCATGTATCATGTCATGTGTCATGTCATGTGTCATGTCATGTGTCATGTCATGTGTCATGTCATGTCATGTGTCATGTCATGTCATGTGTCATGTCATATCATGTGTCATCTCATAACATGTGTCATGTCCTATCATGCCATGTCATCTTATGTCATGTACGTGTGTGATGTTTGATGTAATGTCATATGTCATGTCGTCTCGTGTCATATCATTTCATGTGCATGCGTGATGTGTCACGAGATATCGTGTTGATGCATGAAATGACATGAAATGTAACATGACATTGCAAAGAACACGACATGACATGTCATGGAACATGACATAACACATGACATGACATGAAATGACATGCTCAGGGCATGACAGGACATGAAAAGTAAGTCGACATGTGACACTTGAAAAATAACATGACAAGATAAATTATACAAATTGTTTAAACAAATTAATTTAATAAAAATAATAGAAAAATTGGGCTTCGCGATTTCTCGACAACCTAAAACATCTATGGTTTATCACAATTGTCGCTCAAAACCTTGCGGTTACTAAATGTGAAATGTACAAAACTTGAGGAATTCATGTAAATTCAAAACTTCAAAATTGAATATCCCAAAGAAAAAAAAGACAATAGAGCGAAACAATGTGCATTTGAAACGGAAAGGCTTATAATTAAGGGCTCTGGTTCTAGTCTTTCGAAAAAAAATAATATCGCGATGCTACATAACTTTCAATATTGGCTAAAATCGCGATTTTCGCACATTTAGGTTAGGGCCTGTGTTATTTTTGGAACGATTCCCTAAATTAAGAAAGAATCAATCAAGTCCCCAAATTGTAGGGAATATTCCCAAAGTTTGGTCCCATAAGTTTCGGGAAATTTCCCCAAAAATTGTAGGCATAATCTTATTTCCTAAATTTTAGGGAATTTCCTGATTTTTTAATAAATCATAAGATCTTTCAGGAAAATTTGCACAAATCTTGCGGAAAATGATTTTTCCCAACGAAAATGTGAATTTTTCCCCACTAAAAAGTGGGGGAAATTCCCAAAAATTGTTGCAGTGTAACAATTTACCGCTCTCTGGTCCCTTCAAGATTTTATTCTACAAGGAAAATTTGTTTCTTTCAAAATCTGTTATAAGATCCTCAATTTTCTTATTAAATACAGATGGTGCTTTAGTCTAATTGAACGAGATAATATAAGAATTAAAAACTGAGAAAAAAGCTTTTTTAAAAAAATAGAAACTCCAATCGACCAGACAACATTTTAACTTGATATTCAATTAAGTTTAAGAATAAGAACATTTTCTAAATTATATATTTCACAACTTGTTGCACAAAAAAAGTTGCATTTAATGTTAAAATTATAATGTGATGCCACATACCTGTAATAAACACATTTTGTCCTGCGTAGAAATTTTGAATTTCGGACATGATACTTCTTTATTTTATAATTGAAGACAAATATTGCTTTGATTTAAATAGCTTTGTGCTTGATATTAAGTATTTACGAAGGTGAAAATGCACCTAACTTCAAATAATAGCTTGGACCCTCCAGTTCATAATTCAACTATGCGAGTGTCTGATGATTTTTTAGTAACTACGATAGCACCACTGAAATATTTACTTACAGAATTTAAATTTTTCACATAATGGAAAACTGCACGACTATCTGAATATGCAAGTACTTCCTGCGGAAAAATGACATCACAGAAATTGCTTAGTGTTTTTCTGTGATCCCAAAATGTTTTCATATTGCAAAAGTACATATATGTTTTACATATTAGTTGCAAAAACAAGCTGATCAGTACATCTTTATAAGGAATGTATTGTATATCAAAAATATTATATCTTACAGCACCGTAAATCTTTCATGTAAAAATATTTCGTCTTGATGCCAGGCAATGGAGATATTTTCAAGAGTTCTTGAAGCAGTTTTGGAAGATCTGGGTAATGAGTGGCGGCGAGAGAAGATGTTCACCAAAGCGTGAAAACACCAGCAGCATACCGGAAAGGCGCAGTGCGCGGGTACTCACGTGAGTAGATTTCGTAATATTAGGAAGAGTTCACACGGCACCGATGGTTCACGTTCGGACAAGCTCGATTAAGTGTCAAGGCCGAGGCAAGCAATACCCGAAACCGTGCTTCAATCCAGCGTCCAGTGTCCTCAACTCCGACAATGTTTTCCGGCTTGTCCTATATCTTATGGGGTAGGATTCTCGAATTAGGGTCATTTACAGAGCAATATTAACAATCAATGAATAAAATCCTGATACGAATACGGACGATACAATATTTTATTGTTTCAAAAATGCACTTGATTAAAGAAAATCTAATTTATTGATTCAAGTACATTTATATGGGAGCAGAAAAATGCATTATAAAAAAATTTACGTAAAGTCACGTAAAATTCTGAAGTCATTGTATGAATGCATTGATACACACTGACCTCTATTAGCAAATCAAAAATCGGGCTGATCTATTTTCTATGATCATGATGAAAGTGTTCCATGATAAAATATTTATTGAATGAGAATGCAATACCTGAAAACGATAATCCATTCAATACTCATTTTCTTATAAAATTCATATTGGTACTCAAAGTTATATTTTCTTTCAGTGTTAGCAAATATGACAAATTTGAAATGTTGAATTTCAATATCTTCATTAGTTTCCAAGATTTTGTAATGGTTTTTATGTTACATATATTTCCCGGATAATTAATTCTTCAACAACATTATTGAGTCGGGGTGGTTTAAAGGGGATTTCGGATCTCAAAATGAGTCTAAGGGGATGTAAAAGGCAATTGCGGCTGCGCTTTTTTATAAACTAATCTTTACAGCCTTAACAGTTCTGTAAAATTCCACCACTGAAATTTTTAGTCAAATTCATATTCAGAATAGAACCAGATATAATGTCCAGAATACCCAAATCATGAAAGTCACAACCAACATTTGAACGGTTGGATGAATTCTGCATAACCTAAAACACAGAGTACATTATACATATTGTGAAAATCCTGAGATATTTTAATTCAAATTCTTTACATTTTAATAATTGGTAAAATCCTAATATCAAATTCATCATACCTATTATGAAATTGCACGCAAATCTTCCCAATATACAGATGCCAAATCAAAAGGTGTCAATTCTTTTTCAACTTTGGAAAGTTTATTCCACATAGACTGCACCATCTTAGATTCAAATGCCCAGTTCCATAACGCAAAGAAGCTTATAACTTCCAGCAATTTATTTTCCTTTTTGTACACTGAGACGGTTTAAACCGTCACCGCGTCATCAATTATAAGTAAGTAATTAGAGAGCAAATATAATTCAGCTGGCCAGCTGAAAATCAATGAATCTGCGTCATCAGCCTTATACGAGGAAAAGAGAAGCGATAGCCGATGAGAAATAGAAAGATAAACAGAGATCATAATACAAACTCAAGTTCAGAAGTATGGGTCAGTAAGGCTGCATGGAAGTACTCCATCAAAACGGGTTCGTCGAGACTTCACTTGCAATCTAACCCACCGGGAGAACGGAGTTCTGGGAAATCTGTCTTGAGTAGCGAGAATCCAATCGGCCAAGGCGCTTACCTAGACGTCCACGGTCTTGCGCATAATCATTACTTACAAATATCCAGGAGATAAGCAATTATTTAGGTTTTTATATTGAAGAATTTTGTTCTTTCGCTCGAGATATTTGTTCTTTTCGCCATACACAAATTCTGGCTAATCCAAATTTACGCTGGGGACGGTTGGCCTATGACGTTCAAAGGTTTTCTCTCATCCGGGCTCAAACCCGGAAATCGAGAACCGACGCTCTTAATGGTGAGAGATAGGTGAACCGGCTTCCCATTTTGGAATTGGATGCACATGACGCGTTCCACTTTAAATAGAAGAATTGAAGAAGAAGGTCAGGTAAACTAAGCGGAATTTTGAACTCAGCGTTGCACTTAGCAGAATCAAAATGATGTTTAGTTTCGTAAAGTGAAAAAGAACAGGGAGAGAATTCAGTAAAAAGCTGCTGGATATAAATAAAAAGAAAAAACTTTAATTGGGGATAAAATACATATGCACTCACGCAAATAGTTGTAAATTCCGTTGTCAAATGTTTGCAGCGTTTCAATTTATTTTCGGATAAAAATTAGGTTTGAAATCTCCTGTCAAGCAAACTTTGCGTTAGTTTTTTCTCAAACGTACGTAAATCGTCAATTAACCATATCATCATGAAAAAAGATGTTGTTTGGCAAGACAAAATAGGTCAGACATTTTAGACCTTAAAAAATCACCCTCGAAACCTCTGCTGTAGATGTTAATTGTCTGCAGAGGTCAATTACAATTTTCGAATAAAAAATATATTTGGTATTTATTCTTTTATCTCA
The DNA here is from genome assembly GCA_932072015.1 of Andricus quercustozae. Taxonomy (NCBI): domain Eukaryota; kingdom Metazoa; phylum Arthropoda; class Insecta; order Hymenoptera; family Cynipidae; genus Andricus; species Andricus quercustozae. Next base: position 4,461 of record CAKNWU010048862.1, read on the forward strand.
GAAAAAGAAAAAGCACGAAAATATTAAATTACCGATAGGAAATCTATAGATAGAAAATGGCACTTCTTTTTCTTTCTCATTTAGCACTCCTTCAGCAATTGATTTTGGAAATACGTATGTGTTCGGAAAATTTCCCAGTAATCTGTAATAGATCATTTTGATATTGTCAATGTGAAAGTTTTTGTATTAAAAGGATGTCTCATACATTTTAGTGAATGAAACTTCATCCTTCTCTGACATATTTCTTCGTTTAATTATCTGCACAGAGTTATTAATTTCTTCATACGTTATAGGCCCTGGATATAATTTTCCCTCTATCTTTCCACAGATGCATTGACTAAATGTTGTCGATAGGTAAACAGCGATCTCGAGAAGAACAGAATAAAAAAAATAAAGAAAAGACCATAATATTTGTTTAATCTGTTTGGTGCTCTCACAAATCATACTTAAAATTACTTTCAAATTTCTGTATTCCCTGCAAATACTCATTATTCCCATTATGCTTTTAACGTTAAATGGGACAGAAAATGTTAGTAGATTCTCGAATCTTGTAGAAGCAGTAGCACAAAATATGATAGACACCTTAAAAATATATTCCTAATTTATCAAATTTGTGATTAAGTTGTGAGAATCTATGGAAAATACCTTCTTTATAAATAATGCTCGATCCTGATCTGATATTCCCAAGCCAGGTTTCGTTGCATCTCCACATACAGGTATAAGTTTTTTTTTAAATCTGGATTTAGTTTCCGGAACAGGTTCCAAAATCTGAAGAATGGCAACATATTTGAATACAAAGCTGTAAGCAATATTTCATAAACGTATGGTAAAAAAGTAACTTATTTGAATCATTTGCATTATATCTGATCGTATTACAGGTAAGGTGGTAAGTTAATCACGACATTTATGAGTTGTTTTGCCTTTCTTGACCCTTATTAAAAGACAAATAGTTCCTATTTCTGAAAAATCTCCTTCGTATTGGGAATGATCTTGTCGCCTTAGAGTCTCATTCACAATTCTCTTTTTTCGCTTCAACAAATTTCTTTCACTCGTTCTAAATCGTGTTCACTTTACACCGTCTTCTTACACCTGGCTATTTCTCGATCAATCTTTTGGTCAGTAGTAAATTAACTTCAAAGATACACGTAATTATCAATTTCTCCTATATTCTTTACGTCTAAGGCAATGTTGCATACTGTTTTTTCATCCTTTCCTTCAAAGACCATAATTTTTGTTTTATTTGCGTTGATTGTGACGCCCATGTTTTTCATGCTAGTATTCAGTCTGCTCAACATTTGCTGCTTGCCCTTCACTGATTCTGCCGCAACAAACCAATCATCTGCAAACGCCAGTTCATGCACCTTTACTGTTCGGAGATCCACACAATCAAGCCAAGAGGACATAACTACCTGCATGTATTATTTTATTTTATTTTAGAAGCAAACCATTGACTGCATACTCTTTCAGGGCTTCCTAAACTTTATTTTGATTAACCTATTCGAATGTTTTTTCTAGGTCAACAATTGGACAGAAAACTTTTTATTTACTCTCAACTATATATCTGATCTGTAGAGATTCTTCCTGCCACCACATCTCAGCATATCAGCGTTAATATCATCCAAAGCATTCTTTAATTTTTTGGTTATATCCCTAACGTCTAATCGTCTTATGTGTCGAAGTTGTGCTGGCCTGTGATTTCAATTCCCAATAATATATTGAAAGAGTCTCTTAAAGCGTCTAGTATCTCATTCGTATCATATACCAATTCGACGCATCCATTCCATGACTCTCCACGTCGCGTTCGGTCACTGTATAACTTCAGGTCTTGTTGTGCTTATACACAGGACCTGAATTGTTACACGCACTGAACACGACATGTAGCGGCATGGAATGGAGGCGCCGATTTCATTCTTGCTATTCCTAGTGCCGACTAACTTCGTACTAATACATTCTTTCACAGCGACCTTGGCCAATTTCCAAAATAGTTTCTTACTTCCTTCCAAATCAATTACAATTTTCTTTTCTTCTTCCGCTTTGATTTCACCCTTACATTATTTAACTAGTATTTTGACTTTTCTTTTCTTGTCCCTATAATCATTTTCTAATTGTCTTTCCTTCTTATCATTTTCACCTCTAGCATTCCAAACACCCAGACTCCATACTTACATGGCATAATAATTCAAATTTATGTTACGATACAAATCCTATAAATGATTTAAGACAAGAGTAAAGTTGCCATATTGAGTAATCGATAATTTACGGCATGCACAGAATAATCAGTGCAGTTAACTTCATTGGTCGTCACGTCGATCCAACAGATTCCTGTTGTTTGATTTTAATTGCATTCTACACTGACTCGAATCGTTAAAATTTTAAACAAAGAATAATGCTATCATTTTGAATAATATTCAACTTTATGGCGCAGTCAGAATGACTACTCCGACTTTTCCCACTTCAATTAGTTTAAAGTAAGAAATAGAAGTTGAAGGAATCCATATGATACGACTTTCGTGAACACTGACGTGGTGATTCATACCACGCCCCTCCTATCCAAATCGACGCCACACTGGGGGTTTATATTCAGAACCAACACTTGAAATTAATGTTCGTCGTATGTCTTTGATCTATTTTTCTTCCAAAAAAATTGTCTCTTAGTCCAATGGGGTTGGATGTGACACGTACAATTGCCGCAAGTGCCGGCCTTAGCCCTATGTGGAAGTCGGGCACTTGACGCCCCTGTTTGTCTAAAACATTCGTCATGTCCTTGGGTGCGACCCGATCTGCCTCTCCCCCATAAGGCCGCCACTGATAGCCGTGGATGGCAATAGTTCAAAATTGCCAACCATGTGGATCTCGAGACATGTCAACAACACGACTTAGTGGATTCACCACTGACACACTCAATCACAGGGTGGCCACAGAACCGGGAAAAAGCCGGGAATTCGGAACAACCGGGAAAAAACCGGGAAATAACCGAGGATTTCGTTCGAACTCCGGGAAAAAAATGAAGACTCTATTATAGGGATAATTCGAGCAGGCAGCAAGTGGCGAAAGATATTATTATTTTGAGTACAAACATGTACATTTTCATTTTCTACGGTGAGACTGAATAAATAAGTTAAACCGTTTTGTTATGATAATTTGCCTTTTTCAGTATAGTTATACAGAGTAATTACGTGTATGTGTACTCACGTACTGAAAACCACAACACATTGAAAGAATAAAATTTTACGAAACACCTTCGAATTTTGTTGCACGGATTCTTCGAAAAATCTTTATTTTGTCCTTGTTTAAAACGATTAAATTTTTCCACATTACACTTAAAAAAAGTTGAATTAACCAGAATTCTGGTTAATTCAACTAGAATAGAGTGTTAAATATGCCCTTACTATAAATTCTGGTTCAAAGTATCAGAATTTTCTGGTTAATGTTACCAGAAATTCGGGTAAATTTAACCAGAATTTCTGGTGAGGGTAACCAGAAATCTTTACTAGACAGTTTTCTAGTAGTTTAAGGATACAACGTTCTGGTCAACTTAACCAGATATTCTGGTAAACGTAACCAGATGTTCTGGTAAGCCCAACCAGATATTCTGGTAGCCATCGATTTTCGACTATCGAATTTCGATACTTTTCTACCTTCATGGACTCTTCCTAAACCCCTCTGAAATTACATGGACTGCATCCCAAAGAAAATAATCTAACGAAATTTCCCGATAACAGAGTACAGCAACTATGTTCCGCTTCGCTAAAATTTCATCTCTCTATAATATATATGTGGATGTATTAATAAATGGCGATAGATTCAAGACTCGAAGCAAAATCAGCTTATTTTTGATGCAGTCTGTTTCTGAAACTATTCGTTAAGACTATTTTGTTTGGGATTTTACATAATATGCACTTAGGTCACTTGGTCAATACCAAAATTCTCGAACATTCATTTTGTTTATTTATTGTCTAAAATGTTAATATTTTCGAGAATATTTTTCAAAGACACCCAAAAAATATGTGCTTGGTTTAGAAGTATCCCTGTACCACTGGTGTTTAGACAGATAACGCGCAGTTTTTTTTTAAGCACAACTAAATTCACGGTTCACTATAATTATTTATACTCATATAACAGAAAATACAATTAACAAATCGCGATTGTTCGAGAATTATTGGATATTTATGCCAAAGCGTCACTTGACCCATCCAGCAACACGACATGAGACAAAAGACAGATTTCTGAAACCGACGCAAGATCGCGACACTACTGTTACCAGAAATATTAACCAGAATAGTTTTAACCATAAAAAAACAAACCAGAGTTAATTAACTAGAATTTTCTAGTCATATTAACCATAATTTCGGATTAAACTAACTAGAAATTTTTTAACCAGACGCGTCTAGTAACTTTAACTAGAACTTTGTTTTGAGTGTAGTTTATTTGCTAAAAATTATGAAGAATTTTGCAGGAAAATCCCGAAAACACGTCAGAATTGTTACTAAAAAAACAGGGAAAGCTTTCGAAATGTACCCGGGAAAACCGGGAAATTAAAATCCCTCATCCTGTGGCCACCCTGCAATCACATCGTTGTGCCGCTTGGACATGTTTCTAGTGCCACTGATGCGGTCTATTAACGCGTAGTACACTTAAACAAGCCACTGTCCACGCACAATCTATAAATTTACAAATGATACAGTGGAGAGTTACTGTAAGATTCATTAACGACAAAACTGTTACCCATGATAGAGAGCATCCTTGTGAGTTCACGCTTCGATGCCGGAAGCGAGCGCATTTTTTATCATTCTGTTTTCGACCAGCTCGTCAGACTATGTCACCCTGGGAGCAACTGCCTCCCATGAAAGTGATACCCGATCCCAGTAAAATCGTGGTAAATCACACCTATAGCCACGTCTTAGGACCGTAAGATGGGTGGCTAAAGATCAGGACGAAATAACAACAACAGGCCAGTGAAACCCTCGTGTGTATTAAGAACAAGGAGCGACTCAAGGATGAAAGCATTCGGCATTCATCTCGCAAGTGCCTTGGCATGTTTTTGGCATGCCGTTATGTTTTGAGTTTACGAACTTGTATCAGTTTCGCACCTCTTAGGGTCAAATTATGTGTATAGAGATACATCGTTCCCGCGCAAGTCAAGACACCTGCATAGTACGTGGTGAAGGTACACAGTGTGTGCACGACACGCTCTGAACCTATCGCTTGGAACTTGTTGACGTAGTATACAGTCACGGTATTCTAAGGAGGCAATTAGACCGTTCTTGCATGCGAAAATAAAACCCTCTGTACCTGAATTAAGTCCTAATGATCTGAGGAAAGTAAAATTTTTTTCTTCAACAAGGACTGATCTTCTACATTTCTATAAAAGTTACAGTGTATTTTCTTGTCGAGGAGCTGCTTGCGAAAGTTTTCAACCGCTGCTTACTTTACTTGGGCTTTTAGCAAAGCGGCATCTAGATGGAGTAATGCACTTTCCTCACTTCTGATGTTAAAGTTCAGGCCAAGGGACGCGGCCACCTGCTCTGTGGCTTTGTAAGCGAACGCTTCTTTGCCAATTACCGCGTTTTACCTGACCTTTTTTAAAAGAGCATCTCTTTGATTAGCAAATTGACACTATCTTAAATGGCAAGATTGTTAAAAGAATTGACACTGTGTGGAGAGAGATATACGAAAAACGTGGCTTGAAAAAAGATGTAGCAGGCTGTCGAGAGAACATGCTAATTAAAAGGTGCGTACGCAACGATGCAGCAGCCCACTAGCGTTGACAATAATCATCGCGAAGAGAGATTGGTATGGACTTTGAAATGTACAAGTGTAACAAAATTAATCTCAAGCGAGGACGGATTACTGGCGTTTCCGGGAATCCTGAACTTGGGGACTTAAGTGTTATCAGACATCTTTGCACTTTAGAGAGCTGTACATACCTGGTCGTGCCTCAAAGCCGCATTCAGGACGTAAAACAGTGAAGGAGTCTCTCCAAAGCAGATACAGGCGTCTTCTTCGACATATTTCGTCTTTAATTCTGTCG
>CAKNWU010048916.1:0-14082 GCA_932072015.1 Andricus quercustozae
GCCTAACTCAAGCATGGCTCAAAAATAGGTAAAAAATGATTAAACATTGTTCGAGAATGTGTCCCATTTTCTCATTGCCGCTCTTTGCCGCTTTTGGTTGAATTTTTAAGTTTTGAAGCCGAAATGTGGAACTTTTCTTTTTAAAAATCGAAACTCTGGAGGTCTTCTACACTTTCAAAACAAAATATTTCTTAGACAAAAAAACTAAAAAATGCGGGATTTGCAGGAGATTCAAATAAATTCTTAAGTCGATCAACCTTGCGATTTCGCGTTATTTCTTCTCCAAAAATAACGATTTTGAATTTTGATTGTGACTGTGAAGTGAGGTAAAATAGATAAAGTGTGTAAATATAATAGGTTATATACATTGATTTAATCACTTATTAATACAAAAAAACTGTTACAAGATTGTGTTTCCAAATATCATCAGGTATGCCGCTCGAAACAAGGGACCTTCTGGCAAATCTTGGGAGGAATAATGAACCTGCGAATCACGAAGGTAGCTACAGTAAAAATAAAAATTAATAACAAAAATGTTGATTCATAAACAGTTTATATATTTTTAGTTTAAAAATTTTAATAATCTCTTGAACCAGTTAATTTTTGGCACGCATGGAACCTTATTCCCAATGTTTTAAAGAAAATGTTCGCAAAAGTGTACAATACAGGAATTTTATTTTTTATTGAGCCTTTTAGGCTCTTTCTCTTTTGAAGCATGATGTTCCATTATATATATTTTTTAGAACAAATGAAAATCATTACTATTTTAGTAAGCGCCTACTAATAATTGCTCTTTTGCAGATTGGCCCTTATGAAATAATATTATAAGAAAATCAGTATAGACCTTTAATGATTTTCTTATAATAAATTTCCCACAATTTGTTTATGGTTATAGGAAATAAATTAATAAGAAAAATAGACAAATCCTTTGATATCTTTGAAATTGATTACAATTTTAAAAATCCTTTACATTTTGTTATGTCATTTATCTCTTGAAGTCCTTGAAATCTATAAAAATCCCTGGAGATGAAATCTAATTTATTCCCAAGAGTTTTCCAACAAAGACCCGAGAAATGTTTTTATATTTTGGTAAAAATTAAATCAATTTTTCTTCTTCATTTTATTATGAAAACTTAAGTGAACTATTAACCAGTTTTAATCTGCGCGTGCGACTTGCAATTTTTACATAGACAAATCATATTTGTCCATAGACCTTTTAAAATTAAAGATCAACCCATCAACAATGATTCCGTGGTTGCGAATTATCTTTTTTTAAAGTTCCTACAGCTTTCACGAACACATTAGCATCACATACAGTTATGAGATGATGAATTGTTAATCTGTAAAATAGTTAGTCACTATATTTTTCTTCATCAGGTGCAGCACATCCACAAACGGAACTCGCTCTACTAAGAAATGATATACTCTTTCGTAATATAGATTATGTTGGACGATATGCTGTGGATGGAAAGTTTTTCAGAGTAGATGGAAAAACTCTCCGACCCGGTAATTGAAAAGTTCTGATTTTTTTAATATTCCATTAGTGAAATACTAAAAATATTACTATTCCATGAGTCTACCACTTACTTACTAATTCGATAAAAATTTTCTTAATTCAGTAATGAGCAACGGTAAACCACTGATGATATATCGGGAAGATCTTCGTGCTGGTGATATAATAATACGAGGCGGATATTCGTATGCAGAATATCGAGAATTTAGATATTTTACCGTGTTAGCTGAAAATAAGCGGAAAAAAATGATCTATCTGCAATGACCATGTGTGACCGACTTTGATCCTGAGTTAGCGAAATACCACCATCATAATTAAGAACAAGAAACTGCACAACTGCATTTGGAGCCAACCGAGATATTCAATGAAACATGTTTACATCTGTACCTTTTAACATAAGATTATGGGCACAATTATTGGCCTCCCCCACAAAACTTTATAATAATTAAATTAATATCAATTGTTAAGTTTTGTTAATTCGAAATGTATCAATAATACGAAAGTAATCAATTTGATATTTTGATCATTTAAATCTTTGTGTAAGTACAAAATAAAATAATCGAGTGTACGGAATTTGGTCAAAGTATTGATTGCTTATTCTAACCATTTAATTTCGTCTATCAGTATCCTTAACACACCTAGTGATTATCACGTCTAACGACAAATTGAAATACTGAATAATATTCATCAAAGGAGATATTTAATTTATGAATTTTAAAGATTTTACAAATTTGAAATCTATAGAAAAAATTTTAATTAAACAAATATTTTTTTGAAACATAAAATAAAATTGTAAGAAATATGTTACTAAGTGAATTAGTATGTGTATTCTACTAATCTGCTTAGCAGCACTAACTTACTAATTTAATTAGTAGTAACTAATTGCTAGGGTAATATAATTTAATCATTTTTTAAAAACTGTCTACTAATTTTTGAGTTTCAATTAAGAAAGTGAATTTTTTCTCAATTCATATTCAAGTTTATATTGTTATATTAATAATAATTGTGTATTGAAAATGCAATATTCAAAATTCAAGCGGTACATACATTTGTGATTTTCAAAACAAAACACAACAGCTAGATAAGTATGAATTCAAATTTATACTATTATAGTATCCTAAAGATTAAACAAAATTTGAAGAAGTTAGATATAAGATATAATCATAATCAGATTTTATGAAATCAAGGGTAAAGATTGCTCTTTAAATAAGGACCAAGAACATGAATTAATGTTGGGTAAGTAATACAGATTTAAGATAAGTTTACTTAACTTTGCAAAAAATTTTGCGAAGTTGCAGAAAAATTTATATAACCTCAATTCTCAATTGAATTGTTGTTGTCATAAACGTGCACGGTTGTCAAGGAAACACTGGCGCTCGCTCACGCACTTCTCCTAAGAGAAAACAAGATAGCAGATCACAGTGCGCATGCGCGAATGGTCTAGAGTGCTGGCTCGGAATGCATGAACTTGGCAATAAAGGTGAAGTTACCGCATGTACGGAGATCAGTCTTCTCATTATTACTCCATGGTATATAATCACATGGCGTCTAATTAAAGCAACTGTATAAATAAATGGATCATGTTTAAAAGAAAAATCATGAGGTATTCATTTCCTGTAAAAATGATTCCAGTGAAATCGTTTGAATGCAATTTAGGAAAGTTACCACGTTTCCAGAATTGGAGGTTCTGTATGTGTTATTCCTCGGAATCGGTTATTGCAAACAAAAATTTATCAATTAGGGTAGCGGAACCAGTCGTTGACCAGCCGGGTGTCAGTAATTTTCTGAAGAATGTATAATATGAAGAACATCAACATGCCGTTTTATAGCATCAGCTTTAATTTGATATGTACCACAAATTCTAAATAGCATCTAATTTATAAATAGTTAATATACTAAATAGCAGTAGGCTTCCCGGTAAGAAGGCTTGCCTTCAAATGTGTGAGAAATTTCTATACCTAAGAATGTCGTTTCTGTCCTTCTTTTTCGAATCCATAATTAGGCAGCGAAAATATTTATATTCCATTCCCTTTCAAAGCCGATCGGGGCTGTCATATGTAACGGGAAATAAAGTAAAAACACCATTTTCGTGTAAAGCATTGGAAGGCGCTTCAAAAGCATTAAATTTAAAAAATCTAGTTCGATTGTGAATAACAATACATCACTTTACCAGAAAACTCGCACTTTATTCAAATGTGATCAATTGAAAAAATTATGATAAACAAATTAGTTCCGGCCACAGATACATGTGTAACAATCAATCTTGGTAACATACAATGACTAATACTGTGTTTTTAAATGCTTTTCACCTCATCATTATTCTTCGAAAAACAGTAAATAAGAACAGCGAAATGTTCCAATTTAAAAGGGATTAAAAATGTTGTATTTTATGGTCGATTTGAGCCAAATTTATTCAAAAAAATATTGTCGCGACTGGACACAGGAAAGGATTCAATGTAAGAGATAACTTCTCCTGCTATGGAAATTGATAGCCGTTGAAAACGATATCGAAAAGGATTCAATAATTGTCCCGTCACTATTAGAGAGAATTTTCGAATACTTTGCTATGCAAGCCTTCTTACCGGATTTATTTTGCTTGTCATAATGGATGTCATAAAATTTTCTTGCTTTGCAAGTCCACTTTTAAAGGTCTGGTGTGGTAATTATATAGACGTTTTCGTGTGGAAGGAGACGCTGACTGTTCTGTGAAACCTTAAGTCATGTATCTTAGTCAAATCTTATGTTCGATTACCCGGCCGACCTTAGGACTTCTAGATAATTTTTCTATAATCCCTTCGTCGGCTACGAAAAAATGTAATTTGGAGGTTATGTATCAGGCCACGAATTGCCTGGCCAAACTTGGGGGACAAAACTAGACAGTTGAAGGATTTTTGTAGCCGTTACAAATTATTTGTTTCTGCTCATTGAATTGTTTTCTCGGAGAAAATCATATGTGAATAATAAACTAGAAAATATGGGCAATAGTCTTTGGCACGTTAAAATATTGTACATTCAACTGCTCATTTAGCCAATACCGTTAAACACGAAGCTAATCAAAAGCGGCCGACCACTGTTTCCACTACCCTATTGAGGAAAGCTAACAAGGTTTTTGGAATTGAAGCTTATATTTGGAGTTGTCCACGTAATTGGATATTTTATGAAAAACATCATGACGTTTTAAGGAAATCGTACAATTGTACCATTTTTAAGAATTTAAGGTTATTTTTAAGATGTCCCACGAAATTGTTTATAGTAAAAGAGAAAGCATGAAGTATTAAGAAAAGGTAACAATTTTATAGATTTAAGGCTTTTGTTAGGTTTCCTCAACAGAAATGAACAATGTTTTAAAAGAAAAATCATGAAGATCCCATGTAAAAAAAAGATTCCGTTGAAATCGATTGAATGCAATTCGGATCGTCTATACTTTGAATGCGAGATCTTGGTAAAAGCTAATAATTCACAGTGTTCCCATTGATTTGCTTTAAATTGTATTTAATTGATGTTTATTTTGAATTGTCACTCAATCGTAGCTTATGGGTTTAAAAAGCATTTTCATATTTCAGACTTCACACTATTTCCCCTATTCTGCTTTTTATAAAATTTGTCTTTTCTCCTTAGCTTTTAAGAAACCTACTTCTTTTCCCCTTTTTTCACTTTTTCTCCCTTTATTGTTTTTTGCCTAAATGCGAATTGAATTAGTAAAAACCGATAAGAGAATCCAAATATTTTTGGTTGAAAGTTCATTCAATTCAACTGAAAAATCTGTTGATATCTTTTTGGTTATAAATTCTGCTATTTGGTTGACAATTTAATTATTTGGTTAAAAGTTCGTCCTTTTTGATTGAAAATTCAACTGCTTCGTTGAAAGTTGAAATACTTTGGTAAAAATAAATGTTTACATTTTTTACAATATGAACCATTTCTTTAAAGATTCGTTTCCAATAATTTTGTTCTGTGCTTAGTATTTTGACATTTTTCAAATCAAAATGATGGTCGTAAGAATGTGACTGTTCTACAAGGGCCGTTATTTTGTTATCTTTCTTGCAATCGTTAGCATGTTCTTTCATTCTGGTACCTAGAGGTCTTTCGGACTGTACTATATAAAATCTTCGACAATCTTTACAAATTACGGAATAGACAGAGTGTGTTTTTTGTTCTTTTTAAATTGGGTCCTTTATGTTTCGAAAACAACCAAAGGGGTCTTTTTCTGAACGAAAAATGACGTTTAGATCATCGTTTTTTAAGATACATTTAATTCTAAATTCGATTTGTTCGACGTAAGGTAATACAATAATTTTATTTGTTTCTATTTTTTTTGTCAAATTTTTATTCTGGATATATTTTAAATGCTCGATTCTTTTTTTTTGATAAATTTATTGATTAGATGTTTTGGAAAATCATTTTGTAGAAGTGTATTTGTAATTAGCTTTAAGTTATTTTCTTCGTATTTTTCTTCTGAAAGCAGAATCGCTCTATCAACTAGATTATTAATCACGCTTATTTTGTGTTTCAATGGGGCATACGAATTAAAATTCATGTATCTTCCAGACCATCTTGGTTTTCGGTGCCAGTTAGTTTCAAAGCTCTCTCCATTTATTTTTATTGCGATTTCAAGGAAATTAATACTATTGTCTGTCTCTTTTTCTATCGTGAATTTTAATCGAGGGTTGTATTTGTTAAACCGTTTTTGTAAATCATCAACCTTATGATTTACAAAAAAGGTATTAATTTCCTTGAAATCACAATAAAAAGAAATGGAGAGAGCTTTGAAACTAACTGGTACAGAAAACCAACATAGTCTGGTTTATAGAGCAATTCTGCTTTCAGAAGAAAAATAAGAAAAAAATATCTTCAAGCTAATTACAAGTACACTTCTACAATATGATTTTCCAAAAGATCTAATCAATAAATTTATCAAAAAAAGAATCGAGCATTTAAAATATTGCCACAATTTGCCAAGTTGTTTTCCATTCAGAAAAAGACCCCTTTGGTTGTTTTCGAAACATAAAGGACCCTATTGTGAAAGAACAAAAAACACACTCTGTATATTTCGTAATTTGTAAAGGTTGTAGAAGTTTTTATATAGGACAGTCCGAAAGACGTCTAGGTACCAGAATGAAAGAACATGCTAACGATTGTAAGAAAGATAATAAAATAACGGCCCTTGTAGAACATTCACATTCTTATGGCCATCATTTTGATTTGAAAAATGTCAAAATACTAAGCACAGAAAAATATTATTGGAAACGAATCTTTCAAGAAATGGTTCATATTGTAAAAAATCCAAATTCTATTAACAAAAGAACTGACATTCAGAATCTGAGTCACATTTATATGTAATAAGCGAACCTTCTCACAGAATATACTAAAATCATTCATTCCATCCATGGCTTAGGTTATGTATAAAAGTGTTGGCCTACAAAAATGTAAATTAATTAGTAATAATATACAAATACCTAGCTATGGATAAAAAGAGCAATAGTCTTAAAATTAAATTACAATTATTATTCGAGAAAAAAAATTCTTTGAAATAAAAGTTTGGACAAATAAAATTTAGAGGAATCAATGAAATGCAGGCTCTACTCTTTCGTCTATCCTGGTAATTTGATTTGTAACTGATGAGGTCCTACGTCAACGGGCGAAACGTTTTAAAGTTTGAAAATAAAAACACTGACCAGAAATCTGAGAAACATCTTTTATTATCAAAAACGAGATTTTTTTTGATAAAACGCACAGTTTTTATTTCAATCGTACAAAATAAAAAAAAATAATAAAAATTGTTGGACAAGCCAGACAAGCTACGAAAAAAAGAATTGACAAAAATTGCTCACCCACTGCGCTGTACGGCGAGACCAGGACCTGCCAACAAAAAAGGATAAGAGTCAAATTAAGGCGGTTGGCATGAAATTCCTGCGCAATGGCTTCGGTTAAACGCTAGCGGACGAAGTCAGTAATGAGCGGATTTTTACAGAATGTGGTGTAGAAGCAACACTGTTTGACCAGAATGAAAAAAAATTGTTTGAGGTAGTTTGTGCATGTTGCGATAACAAAAGAAGAACGAATAACAAAACAAGAATATTTAAATAAAGTGAATGAGACCCTAATTTAAGAAGATATAAAAAGCCATATAAAGACAAGAGCTTACATGAGAAAATGTATGGATATAAAGGAAGGGAAAGAGGTATGCTTGGACAGGAAAGTGCGGCTTTACGTGGTGACTTTGTGCACCTTTTCTTCTGTGTTGATTGCTAGAGAAATTGATTAGCAATCTGGGTCGGATCATTGTTGCAGAACGAACGTTCTTTTAAATAAGTAGTACGGGCATTCTAGCTTAATCTAAAAATATAACTACCGTACCCTATCCCACCTCGTAGACTAAATTTCTAGATCCTCGACAGTATGATGAAACTAAAACCGCGTGAGGCACGCTTACCTTGAAAGGGTTTTAGTCTAATGGTATAATAATAATGTATTTATTATCATATATTATTATATACCAAATAAAGTCGGATCTTTTTCATTACCATTTTAATTATTTGTGAAAAGTAAAAAAAGATTGTTTTTCATAAAATCATTGTAAAACTAATAGGACAGAAATTAATAGACGGTTGTTATTAAGATGATTGCAGCGCTGATAAGATGATCTTATCAGTATATGTATATAAAATAATAATCATAGCAGAAGCTATGACACAAGGTCAGGTTCATATTAGTTATAGGAAAGCGATAATTACGTATCTAGTGAAAATGCAATAAAAGTATATTCTAGAAGAACTGAAAGAAGAGCAATCAATGAATTTGAATACATTGGTAATCATGTAACTTATGTAAACAAAGATATTTAGTGAGTAGGCACAAAATCAATTGAAATTTATATTATAAAAATAGGATAAAACCATGAAACTGGATGTCAAGATTAGTGACACTAAGGTCATGATTACAAAACAGTTCACGCTTCATCAAGTTTTTTATTTCATAGCAATAAATATACATATATAATATATAAATACACAGATATGGTATTTGCTGCTCAAAATATTCCACAGTCTGAAATTTTGAACAGATTTAGCCTTTTTTTAGAAACTATCTGAATTAGATTTCTATGAAAACTTTCGAAGAAGTTTTTATAATTCCATTAGATGGAATCATTTTAATAAAAGATAATATTGGAACAAAATAATATGATTTTCTAATTGTTTGAACAAATTTTGAGCATATGTTGAAATAGTTTTCTATACAATGAAAATAGTTTTTGATCAAAGTATCTTTACTTTATATCTACAGAGATTTTGTTTAAAAAATCTTTATAAATAACGGTAAAACTGATTGTAAAACAGATGGTAAAACTGATTGTAAAACTGATTTCCATTCACCTGGGCTATATGTACACATATAAAGTTTGTTTAATTTATAGCAACAAAAATGCTGTTTACGCACAAGCCAATCAGCGATCTACCCGTACACGAGAATTTCGGTCAAGAATGAGATAATGCCTAGCATATATATACAAGGAAAAAACATTCAAGATCCATCCAGTTACAATCTGAGAAATTCTTCGAAAATATTGTATTAGTGAAGACATTAAAATGAAGATTTTTGTCTTAAACCTGCTCTTCATGCTTGTGATGCTTCTTGATTCTGTTCGTAAGTTGAATAGAACATAATATTGAATCGATCATATATTAAAAAATCTTCAATCCAGATATCAATTATTTTCCAATATTGGTTTCTCATTTTGAAACAAGTCAAACATAAGTTTTTTCCATCATATTAATTATCATAAAATAATTTTTTATAAAACCAATGTCAATCCAGAGAGCTTTAGTTTATGATAACAACTAATTATTATTAGTCCACTCGACAGGAACGCTTTTGTATGCACTAAGAGGTCCCTAAAATACCTTTTGTTCAAAAAATTAAAAAATTCCCCTGGTTATGAATATCTTTATTATTTCTTCAAAATCCTGTCAGTTTTTGCAAAAGTAACACTTTGTTGCATCTTGCACTTTTTTCTTACAGTTGTACCTCATAATATATTGTTTCGAAAAATAAAAAACTTGGACATTGTATATATCGAGATTAGATTTCTCGAAAGCCAAAAATAAATCTTTCGATAAAATGAAAAATTTTCTCTGTCCATATTTGTTAACAAATTTCTATCTTTATGAGGACATCATATAGACTTTTAGTTTGTTTTAATTTTTACTTAGTAGAAAAATATTAGCATTTAAATATGGTTTTCGATATTAAAATTCGATTGAAAAGAGTGCTTTGAAATATAAAATTTTGGAATTTTTAACTTTCAATTGTTCAATCACTATTATTTCTATAATATTAAATTCACTATTTGAGAAAAGATATATGCCTACAATTAATAACTGAGGTTCAACTTTTAGAGAATAAATCTCTTAAAATATGATAATCGGATCTTGTTTAAAGAAAAAACGATTAACGGAGAATAAGGGCGTCTTTATTTTGACCATCAACTTTGAAATTTGTTGAAAAATTTCGTTCACAAAAAATCTCTATATTTCTTCTTACAGAATCAGCATCATCATCCAATCCATCAACACCAAGGCCACGAAGTCGAGGTAATTTAAAAGCGGAAATAAGATCTAAAACAAATATATTAATTTTAGGTAGATAACGTGTAATTTGTATTAATAATTAAAATTAATTCATTATTTAATTACTATAAATAGTTTTTCATCAGTTTTTGATTTAAAGGCCACAGGCCTCGGACTCTATAATGGATTGATCTTTTTTGGTTAAAAATTTTACTTTTTGGTTCAAAATTAAAATAATTTTTTTTGGTTGTCAATTGTTTTTTTTCTGTGGCAATTTGAACTTTTTTTTGTTAAAAATGCAAACGTCTAAATAAAAAAGAATCCGTTCTGGATAACAATTAACCTTTTGCTTGAAAATTCCACTGTATTGTAGAAAATTTGTATTTTCGTTTTGAAAATTAAACAATATGGTAAAATATTCAACTATTTCGTTAAAAATTGATGCATTTTGTTTAAAATTCATCTTTTGTGGTAGAAAATCAATTTTTTGGTTAAGAATTCAAACATTTGGCTAGAAACTAATCTTTTTTAGTTGAGGATTCAAGTATTTTATTGAATGTCTGTTGTTTTTTTTTCAATCCAAATGTTTCTTAACATCAATTTTTTTAGTTGAAGATTCATAAATTTAGTTGAATATTCGTTTTTTCTGTCGAAATTTTTTTTTTTAACTGAAAGTTTAACTATTTTGTTGAATAGGCTTAAAAATAAATTTGTTGTTGAAAATTCATATTCTCGGGTTGAAAGTTCAACACTTTGTTAGAAAATTCAACAATTTGATACAAAATTAAATTGTGTCGTAGAAAATTTATTTTCGCATTGAAAATTAATCCTCTTATTCAAACATTTAACGACGCCACTTTAGTTTAAGAATTGATCCCTTTTGTTTAAAAATTCTACTATTTACTTAACATTTTTCAGAATCTACCATCACATCTATTGTTCAAACTATTAAGATGAAAATTTCTGTAATTTGTTGAAAATTTGTCTTCTTAGCAGAAAATTAATCATCTTCGTTGAAAATTCATCTATTTGATTATAAATTAATGATTTTTTTTGTGTGGAAAAATTCGTCGTTTATGGTAGAAAATTATTATTTTGTATTCTTCTGTGTTCTAACTGAAAATTAAACTATATTGTTGAAAATTCAACTGTTCTCTGTAAAAACGATTAAAAAACATCAAAGTCTTTGCAATCCCTTAAAATCATTAGAGGTTCAATAAAATCCTTTAAATCTTAAGGAATTCCTTAAAATACCTTTAAATTCCTTCAAATCCATCAAATCGCTAAGAATGCCTAAAAATTCAATGATATTTAATTTTGCTTTAAGGTTCTCAGAAATTCCTTGAAATCTTTGGAAATCCTATAAAATTCTTTAAAATCACTTGGAAGTTTCTTACCCTCTTGAAATCCTTTAGATAGCCTCAAAATTCCTCCAAATCGATGGGAAACGTAAACGTCGATTTAAAAAAGTATGAATCTTTTGAAGGCCATTGAATATAATCTTTAAGGAATTAGGAATTCCTTAAAATAAATTAAAATAGCTTTAATTCTATAAAATAGCTAAGAATCCCTTGCTATTTAATAAAATTTTATTTATTCTTAAAATTCTCTTGAAATCCCTGGAAATCTTTGCAAAAGGTGAAAATCCTGTAAAATCCCTTGAAATATTTAGAAATTGTTTAAGATCCGTAACAATATTTTTAATCTCTTTTAAAACTCGAAACTCTGGAGGTCTTCTACACTTTTGAGAAAAAATATATCTTAGGTAGAAAAACGAAAAAATGCGGGATTTTTGAAATTAGGTGCAACAAAATTTATCCCAGAGTTTTTACTGTGCAGGTATGCAGCTCAAAACAAGGGACCTTCTGGCAAATTTCGGGAGGAGTAACGAACGTTTGAATCATAAAGGTAACTGTAGTGCAAATAAAAATTGATTACAGAAATGTTAAGCGATAAACAGTTTTTATATTCACCTTTTTGGAAATTTTAATAATCTCTTGCAGCCGTTTATTTCTTACACATTTTTTTATTGAACCCCTTTTTAGTAGGCTCTTTCCATTTTGAAACATGCTGCTCCATTATATATTTCTTGAAAATAAATTAAGAATCATAACTATTTTAGCAAGCGTTTTTTCAGACCGTTTTTAATTCTGAAATAACAACCTTCATTCAGCAAGCTTAAAAATCCTTTAAATATTTTCTTTCGTGTATATCTCGTGACGTGCTTGAATTTATTTCCACGAGTTGTCTATAAATAGAAATATTCAAAATACTTTAAAATGCGTGAAATCCTTGGAGTGAAATGTCTTCAAAATCTCTTGAAATCCTTTGGAATCCCTTAAAATCCCCGAAGATGCTTGGAAATCTTTAAAATCCTCTAGAATCCTTTGAAATGTTTTAAAATCTTATTAAATTTCTTAAAACTCATAAACTTATTGTAATATCTCTTAAAGGCGTCGCAACTCCTAAAATTTAGTGGGGCTCTTTTTGAATCCGTAGAAACTTTTTTAAATCCCTTAAAATCTTACGAAATCATTTGAAATCCATGCAAATTATCTAGATATTTGTTTAAATTTATTAATGTATCTGGAATCTTAACTATATTAAACTTCCTATAATCTTTCTTTGTGAGGATAGCTTTGTGAAGAAATAAGGTTTTAAATAGAATAAAAATCTCGTGTTCAGGTTCACTGAAATACGATAGAAAAAACTTTTGTTGTAAACCCAGGAAAACTGGAAAGGACGGCTGGGTTTACCGAAATGATGTAAGCGTCTATGTTATCTCACCTGTTATAGCCAACATCTTTATGGAACATCTAGAAACTAAAATCTTCAACAAATCCAAGCTTAACCCGGAATTTTGTTGCCCTTACGTTGATGAAACTTTTTTCATCTGGATACATGGACTAGATGAACTACACAAGTTTTCTGATTTCATCAATTGATTATTACACCCTAATATCCAGTTCACCATGGCAATTAAATAAAACGGAAAATTGCCTTTCTTGAGCGTACTAGTTTACAAACGATCTGATAAAACACTAGGACATGAAGTTCACAGAAAACCCACCCGCACAAAAAGATACCCAAATGCCTCCTCCCACCACCATTCATCTCAAAAACAATCAGTCATCAATTCCCTTGTATACAGAGTTGTCTCCATAACAGATAAAAATAACTTACAAAAGGAATTACAATACGTTAAACAAATTCTGATACAGAACGATACAAAAACAAACAAATTGATAAGGCAATAAGAAAATAAGCTCAATACAATAATTCAACTCAACCTACTAAAGAAAGAAAGAGAAAAACCACCACCATCTTATTCTGCATCCCGGGTGCCAGACAACAATAGGAAAATTTCTTAACAGACACAATATCCAAACCATATTTAAACTACCTGCGAAAACAAGATAAATTCTAAACAACCCTAAAGATAAGAAGGAACCTCTCAGTGAACCGGAAGTATATAAAATCCCTTGCTCTTGTGGCAAGGTCTACATTGGAGAAACCGGAAAAGCGGTGAGCCAATGTGCAAAGGAATATGAGAGTAAAGTCACGCTGAAACATGTGACACAATTAGCACTAGCTGAGCATCACATCAAAACACTTTGCCCTCCTCCACATTTGTCCATAGACCTTTTCAAATTAAATATCAACCCATCGACAACTATAATTTGGTTGTTGGAAATCGTCTTTTGTTAAAGATCCTTCGGCTCTCACGAACAGATTCGCATAACGTATAGTTATAAGCTAATGCATTTTTAATCCTTAAAATAGTTAGTAACTGAATTTTTCTTACTTGATCAGGTACACCACATCCACAAACGATAGCCACTCTGCTACCAAATGATCTACTCTTCCGTAATATAAATTTTCTTGGACGATATACTTCGGAAGGGGAGTTTCATAGAATAGATGGGATAACTTTGCGACCCGGTAATTGAAAAGTTCTGATTTCTCTTATATCCCATTAGTGAAATGCTAAAATATTACTAT
>CAKNWU010048929.1:0-13767 GCA_932072015.1 Andricus quercustozae
CGCACGACGACATCGAAACATTACTATTAAATTTTAAGAACTAAAGTCAAAATTTATGTAACTATGTGTATTTCTTGGTTGCCCACTCATGGTATAACAACGGGCATTTGAATGAATAAACAAACAAACAAACAATAATAGAGCTTTAGTAAGTTTCCAATCAAATTAATATTATACAATAACGGTGACACATAAAGGACAAAGGTACACCTTGTTTGAGGATTTGCAAGGCATAACCATCTATAACTGAACTTGTAACTATCATTAAAACTAATGCTAAAAGAACCATACTCAATAAAAATCACCGTCGTCCTTAGGATAATTTGGTCGTTTGCTTAAATGTAATATGAGGCAAGTGGATTTTTTAACACTTTTACGAAAAATTCTATGAATTTTAAAAGTTTTCCAGATTTTTCAAATTCTATACCAACCCTGTGAGTAAAAGTAACTTTCAATAATCGAATTCAATATTCCTGAATGATAAACTGGTAATTTCATAAACTGCTGAAGTATATCAAATGTCTAAAGTTATTTTGTGCATAGGTATATTAAATGGAATTTAAAGCGAAAATATTATTTTTTGAATGGTATTTACTGGTTAAGAATGATAAATTTTAGAATTTTACACCTGAATTACGAGTTACAACATGAATAAAAAAGTATAAACAAACCTACTTAAGGTTGTTTTACAATTTACAGGAAGTAAATCTGTATTATAGTACACTTATTAATAATTATTTACTTCGATTCATCTTTGAATTATATCGGGACACCCCGATACTATCGGGACACCCCGATAGTATGTGTTCCAGGTACTCAGCGTGTGCATGACACGCTCTGCACCTATCACTGGGAACTTCTTGACATAAAATGCGGTCACGGTATGCTAAGGTGGAAATGAAACCGTCCTGGCATGCGAAAAGGAAACCCTCTGTGCCTGAATGAAGTCCTGATGATCTGAAGAAAGAAAAAGTTTGCTCCTTCGACAAAGACTGTTTTTCTACATTTGTGTGAAAATTTCCGTGTATTTTCTTGTCGAGCAGCTCTTGATGGAATTTTCGAACTTCTGCTTTCAGAAGTGAAGCATCTAGATGGAGTAATGCACTTTCCTCACTTCTGATGTTAATATGCAGGCCAAGGGTCTCGGCCGCTTCCTCCGCGGCTTTGTAAAGGAACACTTCTTTACCAATCATCTCGTGGTTCCTGACCATTTTTAGGAGAGGATCTCTACCACTGGCTACGATATAAGCTGTACTTAGAATAATTCGGTTATGAAGACATTGGAGATTCAGAAGTCCGCGTCCGCCTTGACGGCGTGAAATGTATAATTGCGGAACTGACGAATTGATATGCAAGCTTTTATGCATATGCATGATCTTTCGTGTGGTGACATCAAGGGCCTTACGTTCGTTCTTCGTCCATTGAACCACCCCAAACGAGTAGAGTGGAACCGGGACGGCAAGCATGTTTGTCGCAGATATCTTATTCAACGCTGACAGATTGGAAGACCAAATCTGTCGAAGAAGATGCTTGTATCTGCTTCGGAGAGACTCCTTTACTGATGTTACGTCCTGAATGCGGCTTTCAGGCACGCCCAGGTATGTATAGGTCTCTCCAGTGTTAAGATGTCTAATAACACTTATATCCACAAGCTCAGGGTCCTCGGGAACGCCAACAATCATTTCGTTCTTCAGATGAATTTTGGCACATTTATCCAATCCGAAGTCCATCCCAATCTCTCCAGTGTACTTCGCGACGATATTAATGGCAGTTTGAAGTTTGCCTTTACCAGAGGCATAGAGCTTCAGGTCATCCATATAAAATACATGAGTGACCGTATGCTCGCGCTGGTTAGTGTGCAGAAGTGTGATGCAAAAAAGTAAAGGGCTCATGGTATCGCCCTGAAAGACGCCCCTTTGGAAGGTGACGTTGTTTGTTGTCACACGATGATCTCCGGATGCTATAGTAAATCTAGTTTTCCAAAGGCGCATCAATCTCTCTATGCATCTCACTACTTGTGGATGAATTTGCAAGCTTTCCAACAGATAGATGATAAGTCTATGAGAGGTTGAATCGAAAGCTTTCCGGTAGTCAACCCAGGCCATCGACAGGGCGCGCTGATGGGCTGCTGAATCTTTGCAGACGCACCTGTCAATTAGCAGGTTATCTCGGGAGGCTGCTACACCTTTTTCGGAGCCACGTTATGCGTACATCTCTCTGTACACAGGCTCAATTTGCCAACCGATCCTGCCATTTACGATAGCTTTAACTATCTTATAGAGCGTCATCAAACCAGTTATGGGCCTGTCATTCTCTAGGTTGGACTAGTCGCGTTACTTCGGAAGGAGTATAGTGCGCCCTAATCACCAGACACTGCAATATTGTGCGTCTCCGACTTTAAGTATGAGGTGAATATGCGGGCCAGATGTTGGTGTGTAGAAGTAAAGTTCTTCCACCAGGAATTTCGGGACCTTTTATACCTCTCTCCAAATAGTCTCTACCACGTTGGGTTTAGGTGGATTTTTGACAGAAACAGGAAGATCGCTGAACAGGCGCGATGGGTCAGCGAGAAACTGTTGTTTCTCCCTGACCCATCCCTCTCTCTTCTGTATTCTCCTCCTTGCATCAGATAACATCCGTATTTTGCCGAGAATATACTGCTTCATTGTCAGCAGCTTTGACTTGTTCCGTGTGTGATGATGGATCCTCAGTTCTTGAGCGAACTTTCAAACCCTTTCCGTGAACGGTCTACCAGATGTTATGTAGTCAATCACACACTTAACACGGGACGCAATCGGTCTTGCCCATACAATCGTCTTGTTCACTTGATGTAAGCGTCTTTTGGTATTTTGATCCATCGTCAGTTTTAACCTTCGATTTGAATCAGCCAAAGCTCTTGCCGCACCATAAACTAAACAATTGATGGTCCAGAGGTCGGTCTCCTCCGATATATCATCACGAATGGAAGCATACATTTGAGCCAGATCTTGGGGCTTAGGAGGAACCTGGATGTTAATGTTCCTTCTGGTCCTGAGATCACGATGACCTCTCCGAACGTGTCTGCGCACCACGGTTGGTCTTAATGTCGCTTCCTCCTCTTCATCTGCGGCTTGTTCATACAGCGGTTGGGGAAGCGCTTCGCATACATATCCTTTTTTCGAGAGGTAGGGACCTCGATTTCGCAAAGACTGATGCGAAAAGTGCTGAACAGGTGGAATGTTCGCTGGATGATGTTGCTTTTTTTCTTGATGCAGACCGTTCATGTAACCTTAGCATGTATCCTCTTCGTGCCAGTAAGCTCCCTTGCCAGCAGGTAAGGATGTCCCTCCTCAGTTGGTCCAACCCTTTTAAAACGATGTTCTGGCGTTTGTTTGGGGCCACTGCCTGGTCGTCGCCTTGGTTTGATCATATTGCCATTTCAACTGAACCTCGGCCTCCATCCGAGAGAGGCTGATTGTGGGTGGCACTGCGCGATACTGGTGATGTAACCGCATAATTTGTTGCATTGGGGAGTTAGCTCAATGCAACATGGCTGACTGCAAGAGCCGGTGTCTCGGGCGATGGGTATATAAGATAATTTAATACGATGTTCGTCTTTTACCGCTGTTATCCTTACACAGTGGCCGCCGGCGTTGGAGGTCACAAAAGTCGCCTATGGATACTTTGTTAGAGCTACCATCTGCCACATCACAGGTTTTTAGTCGCTTGCTTACTGATGGTCTAGAAAGTTTCTTACAATGCGACAGGCCTTTAATAAAACCGCAGT
Organism: Andricus quercustozae; assembly: GCA_932072015.1. Lineage (NCBI taxonomy): Eukaryota > Metazoa > Arthropoda > Insecta > Hymenoptera > Cynipidae > Andricus > Andricus quercustozae. The sequence goes on from CAKNWU010048929.1 coordinate 3,767, forward strand.
CTGAGCTGCGGCCAGTACCCTACTGACTCCTAAATGTTCAAGATTTTCAGTGCATCTTGCGTGCACATTGCCTGTAGCCGAAGTCACAATAGGATGAATAGATGCATGTTTCACATTCCTCCATATTGTCTTTACTTCATGCCTTAGCTCGCTATACTTATGGATCTTGGTTGTATACGTTGTCTGAAAATTTTGGTTAAGAGGACAAGGAATGTCGATGATGTAAACTCTTCCACCTTTTGTTCTCGCATCACGATGTCGGGTCGATTCGCTCGGATGTAATGATCCGTCTAGATAGTAACATCCCAATATAAGATGCAATCTTCGTTTTCTAAAACGAGCATTAGAATGAATCTATAGAAAGGCATCCATTCTGTTAAAGAGTCCCAGGTTTGGGGCAAGTTGTTGATGTATAATGCCCCCAACATCATTATGTCTGTGCATATATTCTCTTTCAGCCATTATTCGGCAACCGTCAATAATGTGCTCGATGGCTTCTTTGTTCTCTACACATAATCGAAATCGTTCAAACAACGTCTTATGTAACACGTGTCTGCAATAACTTTTGGTGCTAACAATCCCGTCTTAAATCGCAATGACGAATCAAATATTTGTCTGAAAGGGACGTCCTCCCTTTCAGACAAATATTTGATGCCTCACTATCCACCTCATATTGTTCTAACGTTTGGGGGGCTCGCCGTGGATGGCTTCTTTTCTCCATTGCGTTTCTAATTCCTCTATAGTTTCTGCCCCAATATTCGAGGCCTCCTCTGAGGACAAATTCAAGGGCGCGTAATCAAGATCCGCTTTACAGATGATGTTGTAAAGCGCAACATCTCTCTTGCTGTTGAAATATTCTCGAAACTGTATAACTTGCGACATTTCTACGCGGATGGTTCTGCTTAATCGTTCAAGGTCGGTACTCGACCGCCAGATTGTAGCGGTAGTGGACCTCTTCAAACTCTGTAAAGGGGGCGCACCTAGTAAAACGGGTTGTCAAGATACAGGGGCTCGATTTTTCGATGATTCACCCCGACCGCTAACTTTCAATTGTACATAACTCCTGATACAGTTATCCAATTTTACTTTTTATGAGATGGTTGAAAAGATCTTTTTACGAGGTTTACAATGAAAATAATAATTTTACAATAAAAAAATTATTTCACCCTGATATTTCATTTAAAATACTTTTTTGAGTTTTTCTATAAGTGCGGCATTTTTTAAAATCTTTTTTCAAGTGAGCTAGAAAAAAGGCTTGACTTTTTTCTCTTGAAAAACATCTCAAAACGAAAATGGGATAGAAAGTATTGGTTGAGTTGCAGAAGATCATAAGAGTGCAGGTGCCCTGCGCCAACTAGCCGCAGCGCTACCAGGCATGCTGTAGTGTCTCAGTAGTTCTAATACTTGATAACAATTATTTTTTTGTATACGCGTAACCCAAATTTTATCTTATTCTCACTTTTTGTACTTGGAGAATGATTTAGATATCTTCTAAATTAAATTTTCAAGACGATTTTATTGTAGGCAAACTGCAGTTAATAATACAATAATAAACAATTGTGGTGAATGGTTCTTTTTGATGTGATTCCCCTTGCTTCTCATGTTTTGGGGTGTTTTTTGGTGTGAATCCCCTTGCCTCTCACAACGATACTTCAAAAATGATTGTTTTTATTGAATTTAACGTTCATTTTTCTCTTCTCTTTGCGATAAGGCTATGCTGTGGTAATGACGAATACTTCTCCAAAATCAAAGTCGATTCCGGACAGGGTGCAAAAGAATGGTATTTTTGTGTGCCTGGCACAGTCTTTGCAGAATCGAAATTAGTTTTAAGGCTTTCACCAGTGGCGGTATTATTTTCTTTGTGAAAATATTACAGAAAAATCATATTGATCAAATATTAGAACCACTGAGACACTACAGCACGTCTGGTAGTGCTGCGGCTAGTTGGCGCGGAGCACCCGCTCTTACGACCTACAACAACTCAATCAATTCTTTCCATCGCATTTTCGTTTTGAGGCAATTTTTAAAAGAAAAAATCAAGCTGTTTTCCAGCTTACTTAAACAAAAATTAAAAATGCCGCATTTTGAGAAAAACTAAAAAAGGTTCTTTGAAATGAAAAAGCAAGGTGAAATAATTTTGTTATAGTATAATGACTATCTTTGTTGTAAATATCGTTAAAAGACCTTTTCAAAATCCTTTAAAAAAAAGTAAAATTGGCTAACTGCATCAGGAGTTAGGGGTCGTGCATAAATTACGTAACACTTTTTGGGGGAGGGTGGGTCTAGCTTAGTGTTACATAATGGTGAAAAACTACAGGGAAAAGTCTGAAAAAGCGTTACATAGGGGGGGAGGGGGTCAACATTGTCGGAAAATTGCGTTACGTAATTTGGGCACGATCCCTTATGTAAAATTGAAAATTAGCAGTTGGGGTGAATCGTCGAAAATTCGGGCCCCTGTATCTTTACTACCCGTTATACTAGCTGCGCTTTCTTTACAGAATTTAAAGAAGGCCAATAGCACTAAATTCTGGCAGAGTCTCAATATGATAGGCGTCAACAAACTTTTAGGCGGGGACACTTGGCAAATTTTACCCCATGTGTTGATTGTCCTGATCTTGTTTGCCGAGTTGAGAAAACTCTTAGATTCGAGAATAATCAGGGATTTATATGACTCGCCCTCAGTCATTGCCTCGATTTCCTTCTCGAAATCGTTCTCTAGTTCTGCAGTCCCTAGTTCTCCTCTGATTAAATGCACTGTTCTGCATTTATCTAGTCTCTAACCCTTTTATCGCGTGTGAGGTATATTCGAGGTACGCAAGATCTAGAATGTTGGCTGGATTTTCATCATTTTGCGTGTGCTTCGGTCAAGTTGCTTCAAGTAATCGGTGTTCGATTCTACTGCACCAAACGGGTAGAGCAGCATAGAAACGGCCAGCATATTGGTCACCTGGATCTTATTCTGCCCAGATAATTCCGAAGCCCAAATGTTTCTGAGAATTTGGCGATACCGTTTTGCGAGGACCGTTTTTAACACACGCATATTTTGGGTTTTCACTTACGGTATTCCAAGATATGTATATGTTTCTCCATTACCAAGATGTTGAATGGTATTTCCGCCTATGAGTTTAAGATCCTGATCGCCACGCGATCGTGTAGTTTCTAGTCTTCCTTGGTGTAGGTGGACGCCGGCACACTTATCCAGTCCGAAGCTCATGCCAATCGCTTCAGAGTACCTATTCACCGCCTTCACAAGGATGTTAAGATCCTATTTCGAGGAAGAAAAGAGTTTAAAGTCGTCCATCTATAAAAGCTGGTTGACCCTATATTCTCTTCTGTTCGGCGGGCCACATAGGTATCCAGAGCTTTTGCCTCGTAGCACAATAGATAGAGGCAAGAGGGAGATGCAGAAAAGTATCGGACTAAGAGAGTATCCTTGGAAGACCCCCCTCTAATATGTGATATAGCTTGTAGTCACTTGTCTTTTGTCAGATGTTATGACAAATCTTGTCCGCCAAAAGAGCATAAGCTCTTGTATGCATCTCACTATTTTTGGATGCACCTCCAGGCACTCAAGGAGCTTAATAAGTAGCTAATGGTCAACACAACATTTTTCAAGGAAAATAAAAATTTTGTGTTTACACATCCGCCATTTTCTTCAAAATTAAAATTTTGACTTTATTCTTCGTTCAAGTACAAGGGAACCCTTTTTTTTTTGGACCTCTGGCAGATTCACTATATCTTGCTTGTTTACCGATATCTTTACCTTAAAAAATTACTGTAACTTCTTGTGATGTGTATTATCCGAACTGTAGAACATTTGCCAAGAAGTAATAAAATCTGTTTTAAAACAAAATACTTTAAAAAATTGTTTTTTTTTTGCCTTGCGACTGAACCTAAACCCTTAAGATCTTGAAAGCAACTCCAGACTAGTCTGGAAGTAAACTGCTGCTTGACTCTGAGAACAAATATAAATATGCTGGCCTTCATAAGACTGGTTACAAATTTCCTCTAGGCAAGCTTTAATAGCTATTATTTCGGCCTGAAGAACTTTAGGAAGTGTGCCCAGTGCTGTTATCTCAGCCCTGAGTTTCTTACGATAGATTCCGAACCCTTTTCCCAAGGAGTCTTTAGAGCCATCTGTATACCAAACGAGACCTCCTGGTGTAAATAATACTTCCATTCACAACTTAATCTAAAGCGCAGGGGGCGTTTTGTTTCTCCTTCATAAGTCCTGTCATAGGTACAAGTGATTTTATAAACTAACCTAAATTGATCTAAAAGATCTCATTTGTCTTTTCCTAACTTTATAAAATTTAACTTGGAGTCAACTCTGAAAATGGTTTTAATTTTAAATTTATTCAATAATGTTTTTAAATTTTGTTAAATCGTACCTAAGAATGGAATGGCGATGATCTCTTGTTAAACATCAATTATTCTATCACCATTGTTAATGTTGTAGGTAGGTTGGTTTTTCTTTGAATCTAACTCGGAAAGTCTTCGTCGATTTGTTTCTGTAAACACTTGTCAGGATAATTGTTGTACCACAAATACTTTTTAACCATCAGTAGTTTACCTAAGTGGAAAGAATTATCTGATAGAAGAGTAGCAGCATCAACAAGATTTTTAACGATGCGATCCCTATTTCGTGTTGAATAGAAATGTTGAATGATTTCACAGATGTTGAAGAATTCCATCTTTGAGGAACCAGAAATCAATTCAAGATAGATAGAAAGGACGTACAGTCCACTTGAATCTTACTCTAAATTAGAGAAGATTCGCCTCTGAATTAGCTTTGTATGAGACTTGCGAATTATTACGTGAAAACAGGTTTCTTATCAGGTCTAGACGGCCTTGCCTTCGAGGTAATTCTAAATATTAATTTTCCTTCGCATGCTTCTCGCCAGCAGAGAGAACACGCATGATGTTGTACGATATTTAATTCTTGCAGGTATTTCGTGTCATTTACCGTGAAAATAGTCGGGAGGTCGACATAGGAAAATACCTCCAATTAAATTCACTGAGAATCGGCATTTAAATGTATTTGCTTGTTGTGAATGGTTTATAATCCAGGATAGCTGTCCTGAGTGCTCCTCGCAATTCAATAAAATTCCTACTTTCGTCTAAAAAGGATAATATACAATCCCGTTACGAAGGTAGAAATGCTTCACTGATTGTCATGCTGCGCATGTATATTTATAATTAGGCGTCAATTTGAACAATATTTCGACTGCACTCTGGCGTAACCTTGAAGTGACCAGAGGTGCTCGAGAAATAAGCATCCAGTCTCTCCCCCTCTAAACACATGCACTGCCTCCATTTATGCAGTTTAAGCCTGCGCCTAGCGGCCGGTGTAAAGATTAACGACACGAATCGCGTTTCACTTTGTACAGCGAGGGTTTGTTTAAAAAAATTATTTGCTACACCACGTAGTAATTTCACTACGGAGAATTGTCTATAAATGATAATTAAAAATCACTAAAAATACTCAAAATTGAAATTAGGAGTCACAATGTATAATTGTATATTCTTGAATGCAGAGTCATCCAATACATCCATTTGTGGAAAAAAAGATGACCAGTGTGCTATTCGAGCAAGAAGAGCTATGGAACTGAAACTATACGATGACGAAAATACAAATAATCAGCTAAACATCACAGAAACGTAAGCTTTACACTGTTACATTCTTTCACATTGTCATCATTTATGGTAGAAGGTATTAGATTAATGTGAATTTGGACTTATCTAGTTTTCATCAATTCTCGATGGTTCAAGACCGTAGTTTTGAGACTGTAGTCTCACGGCACGATAACTTTCAATGGAATTCTCAACTTCCCCGCTAAACCTCACTAGATACGATAAAAAGTTCAGAAACAAAATTATTCGATTTAGAAAGCTCTACCAAATTTCCGTAGACAATTTTTATTTACGGATAATAGTTTTTGTTTTAAACGTGGGAAGTGCTATAAAAGAAGAAAAAATTCAAATGTATAGCTTAGAAACACAAAATACGATTGTAGATCCACAGGAAAGTTTCTAGCCTTAAAAATACCAATAAAACTGTTTTCAACCATTTTTGATAGCAGCCATAGTTTATCCGTAAAATCTGCCGGTCTGGAAAGATTTATTTTGAAAAAACTGAACCCATGTCGTTTACTCCTAAAAATAGTCCTCGACGGTCATAACCTTATGGAGTTAGAACATTGTTTTCTTTCTTTTTCGCAATACTAGCAATTGAGTTTACTTTCATTCGTAACTAGAACACTTTTCCATCCAGGTTTCTCAAATGACCGTAACTTGGCAACTATTGAAGATAGAATAGTATTTCTTTCACAAATAGCACGTGCAAGCAGAACTTTATCATCATACTTTAATCATTGGTGAATAGAATAAACAGCAGAGGGCCAAGCACTGACCCCTGCGGAACTCCCGAGTCAATGTTACCCCATCTAGATATTTCTTTCTCCAATCCTATTACAGACTGTTCACGAGCAAATACATACGATGGTTTCCACTTAAGCACAAATGCCGGGTGATGTTGCAGTTTTGCACCTCAAAAAAATTAGACATTGTAACACGAGGAATAGGGGGAGACAAAAAGGTAGCCCGTCCCGGTGAAAGGGACTTGCACAGGCCTTCTGCGCATGTGAGGAGCGAGACGACAAAGATCCTGGTGAGTCAGTGAGAGGTCGCCCGTCGATGCGTCTGATTTTATCTTAATCACGATTCCTGTATTTCTTCTTAAATATATGATTGCTAATTGTAATCGCGTCACTAAAAAGCTTTGCTCATACAGTTCACGATTCATTTTCAGTGTTAAAATAAAGTTCGAAGTTGATTTATCTCACTCGGGACTCTTATTCATTTATCGTTCCCATCAAATTGCGGAATAAAAGACTCTTACAATATAAAATTCAAATTTTAAAGTAGAAACAACATATTTGACGTTTCGTGTAGATTCGGCACTCCATGGTTTTGATTGTATTTTTTTTAGTTAATTAAGTAAAATTTTGTCTTTTTTATTTTATTTGTTATGGCATTATTCTGAGGATTTTTGCGGTCTTGAGTTGGGAAACTCAAGAATTCGTCCATCTCGTTGAGTCGTCGAATAGGGTCAGCTGTCACCTCCTTTTTGGCGAGGCTTCTACTATCCTGGGACCTTCACTTCACTTTCTTCAGGTTGCTCCTAGTTCCTACAAATCTCTATTATCGAGTCCAAGATCCTAGGCAAGTTCCGGGTGCGGGCGTACTTAAGAGAATTACCTTGAAATTCGCTACAGGAACAGGTAATTTTCCTTTATATTTATCGCTAGGGTTATCATTCATCATTAATATGGATAAGCCCAGGGCGAGATGACCACAAAGTCCGTCAGTGGACAGGCATCTCCGCCAAAATTATCTTATCGGAGGAACCATATTAACGCCTCTATGTTTCTCAAAATTTTCCGAGGGTTGCATGGAAAATCACCCTATATTGCCGGACGCAAGGTTCCATCCACCAATCCTCACCTAGGAGTTCAACCATCCCTTACAGGCGTCGAATCCCGTGGTCCGGATTCCTACATCTAAGAATTCGTGCCTGAGGAAATAGCCTATCCGCAGGAGGAAAGGAAGCACGTGTAGAGAAGATACGGTAGCAGAGCAGACCAGCGTGGTGCGGATATCTTCGATCTCTCTCTCGACCGTAGGAATACCTATAGTTAAGTTTCGCGCGCCTTTCTCTCTCTCTTCTCCCCTACTCTGACGCCCGCTGGTCCCCGTACATGCGAGGACTGTTCGCACGTACAGTGCCTTTGTAGCTGCGAGCCAATAAACACTGTAAGCGAAGCGTCGAGTAGCAGAGAAGCGGAGCATCGTTTATCTATTTCGAGGTAAGACTTTAATCTTATGGTGTTTTTGCCAAGTTCTTTTGTTATTATATCCCTTTGTTTATCTCCTTGACTGAACAACTTATAAAACCTAATAATTATAAAATGTGTCGTATTTCAATCTTTGATTTTGGAGTGCCGGTGTCTGGCTAGCTAATATCTCATGGCCCGTTATATGTAAACTGTTGGATTTAGACCAACCCTCCTTGAATTAAGCTATAAATTTTGAAACTCGATCTTTTCAGAACTTTGTCCAGGCCTAAAACATTATAAAAATGTCCCTTTTTTCTATAATTTTATATTATTATCATTTCGTAACGATGTCAATTAGGAAAAATCGAATTGTATACTCTTTTTAATGTGATTCTCTATTCCGATGTTTTTCTAACCGTTTTTCTTCTGACCTCTCCCGACCTTGACGTAATTATCTGTTCCCCACTATTTTGATTTTTCGATTTTCCTATGTACTTTAATTTCTTGCTAAAAATACGAATAATTTTTCCCGACCCAATTAATTCAGGAATTCCCCTTTTAGTCTGAGTAGCGAAAATGTTTATATTTTAGATGTAAGTTATGTAAATTGTCGACCCCTTTTTGTTGCCGTTTCTTTTCATTCAGTAGTATTTATCCGAGAAGTGTATTAATTTCTGTTGATTACGTTCTTGTTATTATCGGTAGCCACGCTAGTCATTTGACACCCCTCTTTGCAACCTTATTTTCGAAATGTTTTCTCTCGTATCCTCCCGACCTTGATATAATTATGTACCCTGTTGCGTGTAAGTTTGACATTTTTTGTTGTTGTTCTTAGCAAATGTAAAATTTTATCTATCTTACCGATTTTAAAATGTTTTATATTGGTAACATTCTCTTTACATTCTTTTTATGTAAATTCGTTTAAGCATTGTATCGGAATCCTTTTATTTATTAATTTTCAATTTATCACTAATTCACTCACACTTGTCTAAATTAATATTGTTTGCAATAAACCAATTATTTTGATTTGAATATCTAATACAAATCTAGCCAGATGTTTATTTTAACCTCCCACTCTATCATGAGGAATGAACTAGCCGTTGCCTTTTTGGATTTCACTGAATTCCTCTCAGACCAAGTCGTATCGTTTATCGCTGTCGTCTTTTTTTTTGGTTTAGAGTTATTCGAAGATTTGATTAAGATTGCCTTTAGGAAGGCTGGCGCCCGGGCTATAGAAAATTTTATTTTATTTTTATTTGTGCGAGGCCTTAAGGGACCCAAAATTATATACTTTTATTTTTAGGAAAAAAGCCGTGTCACAGCCGCAACCCCATAGTTTTTCAGTTTAGACACGAGAAGCATATAAGGGACTATATCAAACGCATTAGTAAAATTGAAAGGAATCGTAATTGTCACCATTCTCTTATCAGTTCCCAAACGAATGTCATCCATGACACTGAGCAATAACGTAAGCGTACTAAATCTACTCCTATAGCCACATTGCCCTGAATTTATGATATTTTTTCCACATAGTCTATCATCTGACTGTAGATGATTTTTTTATAATACCTTAGAGCAGGCCTGTCCAAATTTATTGGAACTGAGGATCATTCAACATACATATTGAAAGTTACGGCGCTTATACATTTCCTTTACTTATCACTGTAAAGTATAATACAGGATTCACTATAAAAGTAATGCACATGACTGTACTCTGATGCGAATATTAATCGCAGCTCGCTCCGTCCGGGCTAAGTTGGCTCCGATCAGTGGGAGCATCAGGACGTGGTTCCGCGTCAAGCTTGTTTTGAAAAGTTGGAACACGGCGCGATTGAGGGTTCGCTCGAACAACGATACGCCATCGAATTTTGCGTGCGGCTTGGGAAAATTGCTACGGAAACCTACTGCATGCTTCAAGAGACCTTCAAGGATGATTGCTTGTCAAGAACACCAGCCGATATATGGCACAAGGCGTTCAAAGATAGCCAGGAGGAGGTCCATTTCACCACGAAAATGCAACCAGTCACACGGCCTTCATCGTGGCCGACTACCTGGCCCGAAGCAAGACCACAGTCGTCCCCAGCCCCCTTACAGTCCCGACCTGGCTCCCACTGACTTTTTTTTGTTTTCCCGCTTGAAGAAATAGCTCAAAGGAAAACATTG
>CAKNWU010048940.1:0-15772 GCA_932072015.1 Andricus quercustozae
AAACAAAAAAACAACCCCGTGTAGAAAGGTTCGCACGAAAATCTAACACAAAAACAAAAAATTTCTTTAATATACTGGACTGTACCCATCTTAAATCTAAGATTTTCCATCTTTTAAAGCTTCCACTCACGTCTCGCGCTCGTCTACGTCTAGATATTGTAAAGTCACGCTCGGGTAAAGAGACAGGGTTTGCTCCTAGGTATACAATATACTGTTACATATTTCTATGAATTTAACTCCTTAAGGTCACACTTCTGAATTATAATATAAAGGTCACATGGGGTCCAATTACTGATATTTCCTCGTAAACATTTTTCTGGATAACTTGAGGTATCTTCTTTATGACCCACTAATTTTCTATTCTTAAATTAGAATTTAGCATGATGAAAAAATTTGAATAAAAAGATACGTAGCGAGTCTAATCATTCACATAATCGCGCAGAATTATGACTATTTAAAGAAATGTTTGAAATAGGTCCGCGATAATACGTTTCATGACCTGTATACTCATTTAATTTAGTACAATATCTATGCGTTATGGAACACCTCGTGCATGATCTAAAAAATCCACAGTGATGACGCCGGCGGCAATAAATTAGCAGGTACGCGAAACGTGTGTCAGTTACGTTTTAATGTTAATTTATTGATGAACTGATTGTTCATGACTTCAAGGTATACATTTTCGTACAATTCTCAAACCTATGAGGCCAATGTTACTGCCTGATTGGGACAAGGATACACTTTATTCGTCAATACTATTCGAGATTACAATCAAACCTTCATTCTTAGTAAATGCAAGGGATGTTTAAAAGTATCTCGACCTGCTTACACAAAGATATTTATATAACATATCCTAAACCTAACCTAAACCTCACATAATCTGTCAAATAGTTTTCGATCTACAGTTGGCCAAGACGAGTGAATCGACCGATTTCAGTAATAGTGGAAAACATTGAGTATCATCTATTATTAAAGACTTGCTTTTAAAAAAGGTTTGAAACCTCAATAAATCCCTGAGAACATGTTTAAGACTTTGGGTGAGTCGGAACCTTCACCTTTGTACTCTACGGTTAAAAAGTGGCAGGAAGAGCTTGGAGGACATTGACAAAATCTATTAAATGGATTTTTCTAGTAGACCGTTGTACTAATCTGCGTGAGATATCTGAAATCGTAGGCATCTCAACCAAACGGGTATATCACATTAAAAAAAAATTGTTGTTACGTAAGGTCTTCGCAAGATGGCCTGCACTCTGCAGAAAAAAATAATTTGACATCAAGACGTAAAGACGGTCATTCCAGCTGGAAAGGTTATGGCCTCGGTTATGGCACCGGTTCACAATTCCAAAATCGCAACCTTTAAAATTGAAGAGCTGGGCTGTGAATTACTTATCCATGTACCGTATTCCAGAGATTTGGCCCACTCCAAATACCACCTATTTTTCTAAACCTATAAAAACACATGGCAGGACAACAATTTTCATAAGATGAAAAGATCGGATGTTTATTTCGCAGATCTCGACGACTCAGTCTACAAAGGACGGGGAACAACGCTGAAATACATATGTGCATTGCGATTCGAATAGGTTATAATGAAAAATAAGCTACATTTTAACCTATTAAACTTTTATTTTAATATCAAGTCGAGAAATTTTCAAACACCCCTATTACCATGTTTTGTTTTCGGTATCAACTGATATAAATTCAATTCAATTAATTTACTTATCTATCAATTTTATGGAAGGGTACCTAAAGAACGTATTGGTTAGTTAAGAATTTAACTTTCCATTCACAAATAACACGCGTCCAATTTATTCTGATTTCTCTTTACTTATATAATTTTTCGATTGCTTTTGATAGGTGAGTGTGTACATCGGTAATCAAATGCCGTTAAATCTCGATTATCGGCTTGGGTCAATCAGCCCGCTTTCGGCGATTCAGTCGACAATGTAGCCTTCGACGACGGGGGGCCTCGAAAATTCTATGTGATTCGAAACGATTGATTAGCGAACGTGTCCCGTATTTATGCATGTTACCTCGTTGGCACTGTGTGATTTTCGTTTGCTCACGAGCAAGCTAATGTGTAAACAGCAAACACAACGCTTGTTGCTGATTGGTGATGTACCATTTTCAATCGTTTTTTTCCCTGGAACATTCGACATTTTGTGAAACATACAGCGAATAATCACAGGAACTTAAAGCAATATTTGTTCCAATGTCTCCTTCTATAAATTATTAGCCTTTCGTAAACCTATTAAAAATTGATAAAATTGTTTAGAAATTGCTTTCCTTTCATGGTGTGATATTAATAATCTGGCACAGATAGTTTTGAGTCCCTAGTATCTTGCACATTAAAAGTCAAATTGAGTTACGTTGTATTTACGCTTGGCACACAGAACACTCCAACTATCTAGTCTGTGATTAGGTAATTGCAAAATCAATAATTTCTGGAGCTGCTTAACGAACCTGTGATTTAGTGTCAATTCCAGTCTGACATTCCACTAACACAAAGCATAAGCTAAATTAGCTCAAGACCACAATGTCAGTTTTCGCTACTGTTCGGCAAGTGACTAATTCACACTAAAATTTAACAGTCCGAGGCCGTTTTTAATATCCTACACATGACATTTATTATATTTAGAAACTATTTATATGAAAGAGAAATACCTCAAGAATTCTAAATAAAATAGGCCATTTGCAATACACATTTTCTTTCGTGTTGTTGTAATATTTATGAAATAAAACGAAACTAATTTAAATATTTAGTATCAGAAAAAGTAGTAGTAGCGGCCCTGGATCCATATTTAATTTTGGTTGGTGTTCCCGATCCAGGGTAACTGTTAGTCATCGTGTCCAAAGGAAATGAAGAGACAACGGCTTGTCGCGCTGAATTTAATATTTCAATAAGTAAAATTGCTCCTCTGAAAAAAACACGCAAGGAAAAATGACAAATTTTCATATGTTACAGTGCTTGACCCTTATAGGTCCTGTAGAACAAGTAAAGTTCCTATAAATATTAGTGGCGACAAATAAGATAACGAACTTCAGACACGACCAAAATATTTAGCCCTATCGTAGCTTACACCATAGGACCTATAGGCGGTCATTTAATGACATGCATGACAATTTATCATTTTTCTTCGCGCCTTTTTCGAACGTGCTATTTGCTGTCAAAATATTTAATTCATTAATAGAACAAGTGGTGATCTCAAGATTGGATTTGAACCATATGACCACGTAAGGCACGGGGCATTAGATAAGTTTTGTATATATCAGTGCAAAATAGTGCCCTAAAATTAAATAGGACTTCAGGGACGTCTCACGATTTCTCATTTATTATTTTCACACCCTTCAGATTCCGTTCTTAATAGTTTTATAACCTAATGACAGATACAATGGAGGAAAGACACAAAATATAGCAGAGCTACTAATGCTGCACAGTTACATTTAAGTAAGATAACTGTTCCATTTTGGAAGAAATAATTGGGTAGATAAAAGTAATTTTTGAAATTGTTGATTATGTCGCAAATGGACATTTTAATGTTGGGATGGAAAATCGACCATGACAAAAATCGGCCCACAAGTAGTTAATTATATAGTAAAAAAAATATTGAAAATTTTAAACCATCCTAACCTATCAAGCCCAACAGCTAAGATCGGTTAAAATGTGTAGTGGCCCGTTTTGACGCGGTGGCGATCTCAGAACGGAGATTTTGAATTTATCTATTTGAAATTGTCTTTTTTATTAATTGAAATTTTACCTTAATGATATTTTATCTAAAATTGAATCTTTATTATAACAATCCAATAGTCCTTGCGGACTTAGTCTCATCAAGAATCAGATATTTGACAATATTAATTTTCCCGGTGATCAAAATATGCAAAAGATTTTGAAACCATTCATGCGATATAACTGACAACTGGCATTAAACCACATTTACGTCTTCTCGATATATTAGTTCAACAGTAATTAATAAATCGAGAATGACCCGATTTGATCCAAACTAATAAAAAGGTAAAAAGGTGAATCTCCCAGATTCAAATCCAGTTGATGTAGATTGTAGTCACATAAAAAACGTGAATCTCCTACATTCAGATCTGGTCCGTGCAGATTGCAATCACAGGCGTCCCCGTGATGCATCAAACTTCAGAATGTCAGGTGTCCATAATAATCACAGAGATAATTAAACAGATTTACAAATGATACAAACAATCAATTAAAAAGAAGAATCAGTTAATTGACGAGTCAAACCGGGCTTACCGATGGACCTGCTGATTTCACCTTCATCCTCGTCCTTCCTCTCCTTCTATTCATTCGCGGCCTTATCACATGAGTCATTGCGTAAGGTCTATTTTGCTGTGATTTAGAGGTTGGGTGCAATAACGGTGTCTTTGCATTTTTACAAGGCACTTATATTTCATTTGTTTTGTACCAAACTTTATGAAAAACAAATGAAAAACAAATAACTTCTGAAAATTCAAGAATACCGTTAATGCACACAACCGGTCAATTTCATCGTTACGCTATTAGCAGATCATGTTTAATCTACAAATATAAAAAAAAGTTAAGAGTCCATTGTATAAGTTATATGGTTTAGTAACTTAACACAGGTGCTCGTTTTTTTTTTTTTTTGAAAAATAAACAATTAAATGTTTTAATTGAATTATATTCCATTTTTCCATATATTTCATATTTTCGAAATCTTAGATACTAATCCATGCGGGAAATATTTTATCAATACATTATTGGTTGCATTTTCATGCTTCTCTCCTCCATATAAGAAATATTTACCTAGTTTTCTGCAGTTACTTACAATACTCCTGCTAGTAAAGTTCATAGGTTAAAGATACATTTGGTCCAGCGTCCGTCCTGATAGTCACTTTATATGGTTTAATTCGTGCGCTGCCGGCATGTGGATTCATTACCTGGTGAAATCGCGGGCCATTCACTCGTGTAAACATTGTGTGCCACACCAAATGAAAAAAATTGACTCAAGCTTCAAAAGTCGACGAAAAATGTTCTGCCCAATGCGAAAGTATAAAGGATATTAAACCCCTTATTTTACGATCACCTCCACAATTTCGTACTATCTTCTTTCTAAGTTAACCCTGCAGAAACTAAGAGCTGTCTTTTGCGACAAGCATGCTTCGTGAAAACACACAATTAAGATACATTTCATTAATGGAAGAAATCTGCTGCAACGTGAACGTGTTATCTGATTGCATTTATAGTCAATTAAATTCCGCGGTAGAGATAGGCACGAAGCCACTTAATACAAAAGAAGGTTTTGAACCTCCTAATAAGTAAATTTAACCAATGCTTCAAATTATTTTTAGAGTAATAAACTTAGGTCATTCTCAAATTTTTTGTCTTAAATTGGGTACGTTCGTGGGCGACCTTTTTTCTAATATTGAGTGCCAAAAAATCCAAAAACGCTAAATTGCTTGGAATAAATTTTGGTAGATGATCGAAGAAATGTGCTATTTTAGCACTATATTTTCAAGCTTTTTGTTTCTTTAGGACATGCTTGTATACATACGATATTCATGAGCGGTGTAGGCGCCAGTAGAATCATGGCGTTGAGTACCGCTGATGCATAATCGCAGCAACGATGCTCTTGCCAGTTGTAATCCGTTTTGTGGCGCATAAACGGACGACAAAATGCAAAACAGTTCAAGATTTGCATCCCAACTGGGCCGAGTTACGTTCGTACAGCGACCAGCCGTCCAATCGTCCGTTTCGATAGGACTTTAGTTGTGCGCTCCTATTATGCAAGCCCACTCATCACGGTTCATGAGCAGCTATGGAAGCATAATTTCACGCTTCGCACGTAATGCTGCTGAGCGAATCTCACATCGAATACGTTCCGCCGAATGTTCGACAATCCTTCTATTGCGTTCCATGAGGGCAGCTATTAATCAATCAATGACATTTGTTGATGTTCTTTCCTTGTTTCCTTATTTCCGGTACGTCCTTTTGGACTATATTATCATAAAAATTCCTTCTAAATGGCCAATAACAATAGGAAAAGTGATACCATCTTACAATTATATATATAAGTTACTGCATCGAATAAATGGCAATGAATGTTTATTTTAACGATATAGAGACATATAACGTACATGTTAAATTTAAGGACATTATACTTTATGTTGACGAAGAAGAGGAGTAAGAGTATTTTTTTTATAAGCAAAGTAAAAAGAACACAGGAAGTCAAGTGGTAAATCGCAGATAAGATAAATTATTTGTCATACCTTTCTTTAGTGAACTATTAAAGAATAAAAAAGTATAACTTACCTTTACACTTTAGTTTCCTTCTTTGTTAAAAGTGCATTCAACAAAACTGAGATCATCTTACATATTTATAAATTATCTACTGATTTTATGTCATAAAATATACTGACAAATAAAGTGGTTACAAAATTTCTCCTATCAGTTATATATTAACATAATTTGTCAGAAGTCAAGCACAAACAGGGAAATAAAGAGAAGATTCTCAAGAAGACTAATATAAGAGTGAAGAATCACAGTAGTGAGAAAGCACGATTCTTGAAGACGTGCTGCGAAATTCAATTTCCAAATCAAACTTGGACGAATGTCTATTGAAAAATTTAGTGCATAGGGACAAAGATTTTTGACCTACCTCACGTAGAATTTTGTAATTCGATACAGCAAGTAGCAAATCTATAACGTGCATATAGCCTATACGTATGGGCCATTATATCAGGTCTGAATCCCTTTGGGGAATAGTCTATGGGCTGGTCTCAGTCTCGATCGACCGTGAAATGTAGTCTGATACGTATTACCGTTCTACGATACCCCTATTTTGCTAAAGTACATGAACACCAATTTGGAAATTCAAATACGCTTGTAGGAGCTAGAGTACTGTTCAAATTACATGCAATTTAGCCTAACACATAAATATTTATAAAAAAATTAGAAGTGAATATACTATGACTGCTCGTGAAATTACATTTGTTTCCAAAATTGGCACACAGAATGAGTACATCATGGAATAGACAAAAGAAGGTTACAATGCTCGTTTAAATATGCATTTCTTGTATTTCTTGTTCAATGTTTGTCTAAACTGACAGTAAAGATATTGAGGTATTAACGAACAGATTACTTTGCGGAAATTTTCCAACAACACAAGAAAAATTTTCAAGAAGGAAATTTCATTCCTTGACGCGCAGTGTTTTGAAAAAGAATCAGAATACTGAATTCTATGTGAATTCATATTTCAATTTTTTTCTTACTTTATTCATGATCAACAGATACTTATACACAAGTGCCGTCCTCACATTTATAAATTATGTGAGAATTAATTCTGCAGTATTGTTTAATGAATTAAATTTCACCAAGAATATCCTCTTTAACTACTTTTTTAGTTTGCAAAATGCCGCGTCGAATTTCAACGCACGTTTCTTATTAAAATTCGCCTGGAATATTTAACCGCGAGTTTCCAACGTCTCGCCGCGCAGTTATAAGAGATAGGCGAACGAGGGTGATTCATGAGCAACGGAAATAGAACTAGGACTGCTCTCAGTAAAGTCGAGTTTCTGTCTCATGAATGCGGTCGTGGAGATCCACAGTAGTACGAGGGTGAGAAACTCGAGCTTGACCGGTGATTGCAAACTCTTTTACTTAACGGGGTGCTATCTTAGATCCACTCTCTTTTAGCCATTAACATTTCTGCCTGCATTATTTTGGCTTGAATAAAATTTTCTTTGCGTTATTCATACTCCAGACTTAGATCAGGAGAGTAGAGAAACACGGCTTGAAATCCATGATCGTTTTTCCAGCAGTGTAGTGCAAATATTTATTTTTATAACACAAAAACTTAAAAATAACCATGCTGACATTTAAATATATTTCCTTTTCATTCAAGATACGGATAAGTTCTCTTCGTTCACCGAGGACTTGACGCTTGCTCGCTTCTAGCGCATCTAGCGGTACTGTCAAGGTAATTTTTATAAAATTTGTAAAACTAAAAGACAGATAGTATGACGAAATTATGTCTCTAAGGGTGTAATTCCGGAAGCGCTTACGAGATTACTGTCAATTTACTTCTTCCTCGCGAATACAGAGTCGTAGCGCAAAGAAGCAGTAAAGTGTGTCTTTATGAAGACGGAGTGGACACGGAGCGTGCGACGCCGAGTAGTTTCTAAATTTATATTACTTGCAAGGAGCGTCTTGACCCCTCCTGGTGTAATAGAAACTAGAAAACGAGCTGAAAAGGATGCTTCTCAGTCTATGTGTGTATGCATCACATAAAAGGTACATCAAAAGGGGTTTAAAATTTCCAACTCTGGTCAGTTTAATTAAATTTCTGTATTTCTTTAAAAAAGAGCAAGATTATTATAGTCTAATTTCTTTGCGTGCAAATACAATAAGTAATACAAGCATGAACAAAATGTCAATAATTTCTATGAAATCATTGAAATTTGTTACACTATGCACTTTATTTATTATGTATTAATGAAGCATATATCAATATTCGATCAATACATGAATCTTGGTGCAGTCCAGTTCAAAATTGAGCAATTTAAAAAATGGTAGATGAAATCGAGAATAATATCCTAATTGTTAATTGCAATTAATTTTGTAAGAGATATTGAACCTGACTTGAGAAAAATTATCTCGGATTGAAATGGGTTATTGAGCAATACATACTTGATTTTTTTTGTTTTTGCTTTCACTGTCGGAAAAAGCTGCAATTCTTATCCCATCGTAATGATGAAGGGCATATTTTATTGCTATAAAGGCTCTTTTACAGCTCTGCTCAGTTAACTTGTACTGGAATTAAAAATTATTAATTACAGATTTGCTTATAAAAATAATGGCTCTGTGACTTTCAATAAGATTTGATTAAAAAACAGACCAAATATAGTCAGGAAACGTCCACAAATCCACATATTAGGGGACGCTCTGAAGGGCAGGAGGAGTCTCCTAACGTCACAAGGTGCCACATAGAAGGAGGGTCGCAAAGATTTTGTAACGCGTGATGCTTCTGTGATCAAAAAATAAACAGTTTGATATCTATAAATTATGTAACAAATGAAAACTACACATTTCTCAACGTTTCGATGCGATTTCGTAGCCCAATTTGATACTTGGATATTTTTTTTAGTTATACAGAGTTGGTCAAAGAATAAAATTAGGTGTTACGATTGACTAAGGATTGTAGCTTTTACATAAAGTTGAATTAAAACCACAAAAATCCAGATAACATTAGTAACTAAACAATTTTAATCTAAATGATTTCTTTCTAAAGGATGCTTAAATGATATTTTGATTGATATTTATTGTACGTAAAGTACATCCTTCATGGATTTGCGACAAATGTGCACAAAGCATCTGTAGTCCAAATGAAGGAGCGAAGGCTGTCGGTATGAAGTTATATGTGTGCTGCTTCACAAAAACTGCATCTAGACTATACTTGGTGCATACAATCTTTTGATAATTAGTAAAAAAAATCTTCCTTAATGTTTTTATTAAAAATTCGAAAACTGACCAAGATGTGGGACTCGACAGAATTTTATAAAATGTTCTTGAAAATTCCTTAACATTCTTTCCAATTACCCGATTTAATTTTGTGGGGTCTAGCATTGTTTGTAATACAACGGAGTTTTGAAAAAGTTCTTAAAAAATCACAAGCATAAAGTAATGCATAGATATTAGACGAGGTAATCCACATAAAATAAAAAGAATCAAAACGCAAACATAGATGATTCAAACAATTAAAGATCTATCTTTCAATTTAATCAAAGTTAACCATTATCTGTTTATAATATGAAAATATTGCCTTAAACTTGAGCTTGTTAGTTACAGAATTTTATTATCAGATCACGATCATAATAGTAAATTTTCCGAAACAAGTAAATAATGTTGCTGATCTACACTTAAAACTTGGTAATTTACTGAAAGCTGATGAGCACTAGATCTAGACTAGACTAGATTGCAAAGGCGATAAGAATCAAATAAATGGTTAATCTCATTATCGGCACTCTCGCAGAATTCAGAAGGCTCAAAGCTGTCATCCTTTAGTCGCTCCGTGTTCTCAAGACATACAGGTCCATTAAACAGTGATAAAAATTCTGTTACTGATACAGAATTGTATGCTAATTTAATTAATTCGTAACAACATAGGTTTTTCTGACGACTTTACTAGAATTGTATGTAAATCTAACAGATCATTCTAAACATTTTTTTTAATTTACGTGTTTTTAAATATATTTTTTAGTAATCCATGAAATTTTTAATATCACATTAATTTATTCGTCTAAACCTGCATTTTCCAGAATGAAACTTTCAATTTTTGTAAATACAGGATAACCCAAAATTGGCGACTGAAACTTAATATCTGCTCAAAAGTACTCATTTTCATGGGTTTCGTCGTTCCAAATTACTCATTAGTTCATCACCTTGTGAATATCTGAATATGTATTTTTTCTCCAATATACCTCCATTTTTCTATGTTTTCCTCTATGGGTACTAACCGTGTACTTGGTTTGCATTGGAAAGTATTAGTAAATTCCTCCATCCAATGGTGCAGTGATAATTATTGGATTGTTTTTTATTTCTTTTCTTCGTGGTCAAGTTTTAGTTTCAGGCAGACAAATATATTATTTATTAAAATTAATCCCTTTCTGTATCCGACAGCAAGCACATTTTGGTGAATACGTTTGAATAAAAAGTTTTTATTCTTATTTAATTTAGCACCTTTTTCTGTGCTCATTTGCTATGTTTAGAATAATTCGTGAGTAAAATGCTCCGAAAAATAAAGTATATGTGAAATATGTTTGAAAATTTTATTTTCACAATGTTATAGTTTTATGCTTCTGTCCCTATATAAAAAAAATCGTATCCTAATTTGAATTAAGGTTATATTTCACCATTTTTGACGAGCTATTGCCCTTTAAATGGTCGATCCAAATTTTAGCTGAATTAACAAAAAAAATATTTAGAATGATCCCTGTATTAGTCTTTTTATAGAGTAATATATGCTTATTTTAATATATGTTTGTCGTTCTTTGTTTAGATAGGATTTTAAATGAGTGGTCTCAAAATTTTTAACGGCAGTATTTTCGATCATAAATTACTATAGATGTAGACCAAAGTTTTGAGACGGTATGATAATTCGTATTTGGTTTAGGTACTAGGTCTACGTTACACAATAGGAGCAAATTTTGGGAAATTTTCGGAAAAGAAAAATGAGGGAAACTGCAATCTGTCAGATTTGAAGAAGCACTAAAGCAGAATCTATATCTGCTTGTCCCTTATGAAAAAAAGTATTGGTAAGTATTGGATCCAATACTTGACAATACTCTTTTTTCATATGGGGTGATTCAACAGACATGTACTTAATCTCAAATTGTGTTCAAAAAGTTTAAATTTCAAGGGATTTTTTATACAAGAAAATATTTGGTAACTGCATTGCACTTTTGCTTGTTTCTTATTTTCTTTGATTTTGTTGTTAAAAAAATGAAAAAGTGTTACGTAATTCTTTAACGTCCTCTGAGGAAGAATTGCAGGTTCTCTAGAAAAACAAAAAAAAACAGGTTAGAGTTAGCTTTACGTCGCAGCTAACGTATAAACTATCCTATAAATTTACTATTCGGAAGCTAACACGAACTAACGCAATCCTCCTTGCTTGTTTCTTGTGCTTGCAGCTTGCACATCGGGACATTCATCGTGTTTTGTTTTATTGTAGCCTTACCTCCGACCCCACTTCCCGTTCCATACATCCGCTCCTCCTGAAGAATTTCCTTCATCCGCCGACTTGCCTCCTCCGCTTTCCACCAGCATGTTACATAATCCTCCGCCTCTTACTAATTCGAAATCCATTTTACGTCTCCACCTCACCCTTGTATTCAGACGTCTTGTACACGTCATCCATGTACCGTCGTGCAGCCGGC
Organism: Andricus quercustozae; assembly: GCA_932072015.1. Taxonomy (NCBI): domain Eukaryota; kingdom Metazoa; phylum Arthropoda; class Insecta; order Hymenoptera; family Cynipidae; genus Andricus; species Andricus quercustozae. The sequence continues at coordinate 11,917 of CAKNWU010048940.1, forward strand.
GCATTCCCTGTCTGTTTTACGCAATATTCTGGCCCACTTCCGGATTTCCATTTCTCCGGCTATCATTTCACTATTTATCTCCTTTTCTGCTTCATTTGTATCCACTGCCGACATATCTTGTGCCTCCTTTTATTTTTATTCTTCTACGGTATTCTTCTGGAACCCAACGACACGCGCCTACCACAACTGTAGCACCAAGAAGGTAAGCTTCAGCATCATAATTTCATCAACAATTAGGGTGCTCCTTATTGTAATATTTTGAAATTCTTCTTATCTTACAAGTATAAACATTTCAGTCAAGTTGGCTGGCATTTATTTAAGCTCAAAAACTCTTGAAACTTCCCATAATCAGGAAACTGAGAAAAATCAAAAACTCTAGAAAATTGTTGCAAGATTATTTGAATATCGTTTGTGCATGAAATCTCCTTAGTGTTAGAGACAAATTAAATTTTGTAAAAATCCAATTAATTACAATTTCAATCTTCGTTAAATATTGGATTTTTCAAATTATTAGATACAGTTTCAAAATACATGCTTGAACAATGATTAATGTTTCACAAGATTCAATTGGCAACTGGAAAAAATTAACTTTCTAAAAATCGAATATATTGGCCATCATCTTGAATTTTTCTAAAAATTTGAGTGTGAAAAATCGACGCATGGATTACAAAGATAAATTAGATTTCCTGCTAAAATTCAAGAATATTTGTTTGAAAGCTAGAAATTAAACACATTTTGAAAATAAAATTAGCCGCCCTTCAACTTTTTTAAAATTGTAATGCCAATGAGCAAGTGAAGTAAACAATACGTAAATTCTCAAAAATTCTTACGCAATGATGATTATTTACAAAAATTTTATTTAGAAAAACAAGTTTACGTTAGTTAGGTATTAAACTAATAGGAAATTTGCTTCCGCCCTTGAAATTCTTTCTACTAGCCAAAAAATCATGCGTTCCAAATGTCAGCCAAATAGATCATTATTTTATCACAACATTAAATAAAAACGCTACAGATATTTGACAACTACATTAAAAGTCGCGGATGTAGTAGTAATTACGGATAAAAACTTTAAGATTTTTCGTGACCCATTGCAGAAAAATTTACAAGAATGAAGTGTGTGACACGTACCTTATTGCCAAAATGTAACATGGAAACGGTACCGTACACTGACTTCAAGTTACACAAAGCGACTTTAAGCCAATCAATTTTGCATAGGTGTAACCTGACTTGAAACGTTGTTAACGCCTCACAAATACTGGTAATTTTAGCAAAAATAATTTTTTCTTTTTTTAAATTCAATATTCTTCTTCATATCCAGAAAACAGTAAAAAAATGACTATAAAATTTGGTCTTACAAATTTTTTTTTTCAATTTCAACCCTTGGGGTTTTTGGGACGTTTTACTTTTACAGAAACGCAACGTCACCGCTGAGGGATTATTTACTTCTGAAATCAATGAAATCCTGCGATCCAAAAATCTTGAAAATCGGAATTACCGATTTAAGATTACAGACCTCTTACTGTGAATCGAAGGATTTTATACGATCTTTCAAGGACTTTTCCAAGATTCGCGAAGATTTTTGAAGAATTTAAAGACTTCCGAGATCTCCGGCGAGATTTGAAACAGTTTTTTAACTGTTTTGGAGTCGCTGAACCTTGTGTCTACGAAGCCTTGCAAATACTATATCTGATTTTCATAATTCTGAATTTTTAATTTATGCATGCTATGGTAATTTTGAACAAGATTTCTGAAGTAAATTCTGAATAGCATCTCGGTCACAGCATTATAGAACTTAGTACTATGTACAACATTTTTTTTCACTCCATACGTCTTCTAATTAGTCATCACGACATTTAATGCAATACAAAACCTATGAAACACTTGTATAAAACCAGGTACGATAACGGATGTTACTTTACAATAACGTTTCCCGAAAATTTGAACGCATTAAGGATGTTGCTTAATCCGACTTGGAAAATTTTTGTATATATGTACGTCACTGTCTTTATGTATTCACTCTCACGAGTTTTATAATGAAAGAAAGAAAACTCACCAAACATCCGGAGTATAGTCGATAAAATTCTTGAAGACCTACTCTTGTGCTGAAGAAATAAATATTTTGAGTGAAAATATTAATTCTCCGAATCAGAGAAATGCAACGATAGCAGACACCAACAACCGAACGGCGAGACTGATTTGAACTTTTTTTTTAAGCACAACTCTGACGTCGGTGAAGCATTCTTAGAGCTCTTCTTATATCCCAAGACTTAACGTTGGTGAACATGAATTTTGCCATTTAATTCGAGAAACGGAACTAAAACGCGAGAAAATTGACAGGTCCCATATGTGAGGACCATGTTATGGTGGTTGTAAGCTTCCTGCAGTCAGACAGTGCCGTAAATCACAAAAGAAAAATTTCAGTTTTGATTGACCAATACTCTACCATTACAGACACTAATAAAGTGACTTTTACGGTAACTTCATTAAAAGTTACGCATTACTGTCAAACACTGCAAAAATAAAAATCCACACAACTTTCGCAATTTTCGTCGAAACATTTTCCCCAAAATGACCGAGATGGCCTTTTTTACAATATCCTGTTATTTTTGCAAAGATGCATGTACATCTTTGAAAGACTCTGAAAAGATGCTTTCTGATAAGCTGAAAGCAAGTGCAAAATTTTAGCTCAAAATAATACATAGTTTTGCAAGAAAGCTATATCTTCTTAAAAGACTGATACTTTGGAGGAAATTGATTTTTCACAATGAAGTTGGCCAAAAACCACTGCAAAAGGGGGTACGCTTTTTGTGTAATGAAAAATATAATAACTTCGTTAGTGTGTACGCTACAAAATCGGGTTTAAACTCATTGAAAAGTTACCACTTTCACATTAATTTAAAAAGAAATTTGCTTCTCGATAATTAGGGACCCTCGAAAGATCCTAATTTAGCTACTGTTTGGCGTGAATGGTTTGTCTATGCATTTGGCAGTTAAAAAGTTCGGGCCGTTTTATTGCCGGATCATGCCATTTTGAAAGGATGACTCAAATACTGTAACGAATTTTAACTTCTTTCTACAAAAAAGAAAAAGCTGTTCTAACATATAAGGTATAAATTTTCCAAAAATGTTAACAAATCCATTTAATTAATCAAAATTTATGGAAATTCTTAAGCTTCATTACAATTCTCTACTGCAATTAGGAGCTGAGAACGTAACTGTATTCATTATTGTCTCTAGTTTATAAAATGGTTATTTTATCCTTAATTTATAATTGTCAAAGTTTTAGTGCCTTTTTAAACTATTGATATCTTTTTTGACACAAGATCTTATTTAAAATCTACAAAGCCATTGAAGATTAAAGCTTATATATTTAACTTTTTGCACTAACATGGTAAATAGAAAAATTGCAATGACGGTCTTCAGATAAAAATTATAATTCTCAGTGAAACGAATAGTTTATTTCAATGAAATTAACTTTTTCGGGGAAAAACGACACTTTATTTTTGGAATAAATTTTTGACATCTATATAATCGCCGAATGCTCAATGTCTGGCACTTGGATCAAAAATTGATATTTTATAAAAAATTGCGTCTCTCCGAGTTGATTTGATTTAAAACTTATTTTCGTCGCATGAATATTCACGTAGAAAATGGTGCATTTTTTCCATTTTCGATATAATTGTTTATTTTAAGCATTCAAAAATGAAAGAATCTATAGCTGGTAGGGGAACTTTCTGTTCGAAACCTTATGCCCTAGACCACTGTAGAATACAAACTTTAGCAGTTTTTAAATTGTAAGACCTACATGATTATTTAAAAAAAATTGAAATTCGAATACCTCGCAATTGTCCCATTT
>CAKNWU010048965.1:0-11349 GCA_932072015.1 Andricus quercustozae
AAAGCACATTGAGTCAAACTCATGCGTATCGCATAAACTTTGTTTACATTACTCTCCAACTTCAGAACTGAAGTCAGGCGTGTCAAAATCTTCATCTACATCCCCCTAATAGCACGGAACGTTCCAGGAACGTTCCACGGGCACCTTCGGAACGTACAGCGTAAACCGTAAGTGATAGGTCAAAATCAATGTCAGTTTATGATCTGGATATCATATTATAGATAGTATGTGCGGTACTCAAAACTCAAAAATTACATCCATTTTCACCTATCTCTTACGGTTCACGAGATAATTGTTGTTAAAAATAACAATAATGGAAGGTTTCCCTCACGTCCCAATGGAACGTTCCCAAGCGGCGGACATTTTATACCTCCCGGGTACGTTCCACTGGAACGTTCCTGGAACGTTTCGTGCTATTAGGGCCTCGTATTCTGCTTCTAACTCTGATATCACTTATATTGTAATTAATTACTTTGTTTCTTACCACTAAATGCTACCAATCGTTAATAATTTGAAAAATATTCCCTAAGTTACTAAAAATTAACACAGGTGTGTCCGAATTTAATTTATTTTGGTGACAAATTTAAATTCTCTTAAATTCTCGAAAAAAAATCGCTCGAGAACTTACAGGTAACTTACCGGTAACGTTCTCGACGTTCCTGACGTAAGTTACCGCCTTTCGAACTCTAGTTGGCAATAATATAGAGTATACATTCTAGTATATAAAATCAACGAAGATTATAAATGCAAAGGAATACAATAAATTAGACTCTATTCGCTGTTTAAAACTTCAATAGAAATGGATGGCTTAATTTTGTATCGGATTCAAATATTTAAGATAAGCCACTGGCAGCATTAAACAAACTTGTAGCCCTCGTGGATTTTTGAAATTCAAAAAAAGTTTTTTTCTTTGTCCCACTCTAATGTACACTATGTGGCCACTGAATTGAGTAATGAAAGTGGATTTATGTTTTGACATGGAATTTTTCATGAAATTGTGCAATTTTAAGTGATTTCAATTTTTAGTTCTCTAAAATTTATGTTTTAATTTGAAATTGCACAATTTTAGCATATGAAGTGCCAAATTTGCAATACTGTTTAAGTTTGAAGGCTTCAGTTTCAAAAAGTTAATTTTTATCTTCTAACATTTTTAATTGCTCGTTTTCAAATTAAAAATTTGTAATTTTGATCGTTATAAATTAAAACATTCATGTGACAATTTATCAATTGTTTGATAAACTATAAATATTTTGAATCTAAATTGTTTCCTTATTACCCAAGATTTTTTTTGAGTTTATCATTATATAAATAATTTAGAATTTTTTCTTACTTTGCCAATTTTATCAACATTTCAGGTTCCTCAAGTGTCCTTAACTACTACCTGTACAACGGATTCCTGAAATTGCAGTAACAGATCCTGTCCTTTGTCACTTTCCTATCCATCGCCTAAAAGACATTATCCATGGCATTAACTTAAGTAATCTTATTGATCTTCACTATCATTTCCTTGTAATTATAGAGACATTCATTTAAATTATAGAATTATCCGTACTTAATTTTGTGTATTCAAATTACGCAATATTTTTTTATAAATAAAGAGTTATAATAATAATTTAGAAATGGTTTATTTTGTAAATAACTATTATTACGAAATGAGTATCATTACAAAACTTTTTTTAAATTTCGTTTTAGTTTAAAAAAAAAGAAAAACTGAAGAGTTTCCTATCAGAAATCAATTTTGTGAATTTTCTTTGTTTGTATTTTTCCAAAAAATATATAATATGCAGTATATTCGCTTGAAAAAATGGTTTCTGAAATCTAAGCGAAACTTTCAGTTGACTTTTATTTGAGAAAAAAGAAAGTTTAGGTTTCTTGCTTATAAAATGAAAAAAAGAAAGTAATTTCGCGTAAAAAAATTCTATAAAGTAAAACGTTTCCTGTATTTTACGTCCTTTTCCGGAAAATTTATTCTCCTTCATTTGAATGCTGGCTTTCACTACCATTTTTTATTTCATTTACAATTTCTGTTAAAAATGTGAAAAATTGAATACACTCTTAGAACCATTTACCTCATTTATATAAAAATATTTCAACTCTTATTTTCTTTCATGCGTTTCTATTTAATTTAGAAAAATTTATTTTTACAAGAATGTATGTAAAGGATAAAAATTAGTGGTGTGGAAAAAATATGAGACCGAATTTATTTCAAATCGGGCAGGCAATCCATGCTCAAGTCACATAATTATTTTCTACTCCAATATGTTGTTTTTCAAAAGGAATAAGACACTTACCTCGCCAATTTGAATTTTAAAAATTGAAAACGCGGTTTATCAAAAAATAGTCCAAATTTTTGTGAACGGTGTGATCTTTTTTTATCTGATAAAGTTATCTATCTTTTTCTTACTAATTTGAACTAATTTAAAAACCCAATCGTTTTTTTTCTCATGTTTTTTTTTCTAGATTAGTCGTAATGTAAAGAGTGTATAGTATATTCCATATACTCTTTATAAATTTTTTCTATCGCGTTATTTTCGAGATTTTTGCGAAAATTAGTCTAAAATCCTTAAAGATTTTTTTTCTCAAGTATGCAATTTTATGGTTGTGATGAAAAACCAAAAAAGACTTGATTTAATAGTTTTAACAATCTTTTGATGAAAAAATAATGAAGGAAGTTAGAAAAAGTGGACGGTATCAATTCTTTAAAAAATACCGAATTCAAAGGAAAAAGGTTGATGTAAAAGATGAAGCGTCGGCTCCAAAAAGGTTGTATAAAGAGAGATTTTCAATAACTGGAATCTATATTCATACTGGTAGTTTTTTAAATTTAATTTTGACGTTTACATTTAAACACTGGGTTATGCATTATTAATTACACAACGAGCACAACAACATTGTCTTGAAAAATTATTGCTACTCTAAGAAAGAAGAAAATTTTGCCTGCTGTTGAGCGTCCAAACTTGGTATAAATAAGTTGGTATTCAAAATAGTTTTAGGAAAAAAATTAAATAAATTTGAAAAGTTGAATAATTCCTGTTTTCAAAAAAACTGTTGAGCTTTTTTTAAAAATTAAATTTAAATGCTGGAAATTTGAAGATAAGACTTTTGTATCTTACGATAAAAGTGTTTTATAGATAAAAAATATATTTTAAATTTAAAATCATCAAATTAATTGTTTTTATAAAAGTACCTAGATATATTTATTTTAATGAATTTTATTTGCCAGTCGACAAAATTTAGTAGATTAAACTATGGAGTATTATTTACTTAAATTTAATTCTAAATTTAAATTCACTTGTTATTGAATACTATTTTGAAGAAAATTAAAAAGAATGAAAATCCAAAATCCGATTTCAACGCTACCCCGGAAGAATTTCCGAATAAAAAGAAACTAACAGCATGAACATAGATATAAGTGAGTCAGAATCTTTTTTTATACAACGTTCTTTGTATTTTTGAGAAAAAAATAGTCGTAAAGGATTTTATAAATATTTTCGCCAAAATCTCGTAAAAGTGTCAAGAGGCATTTTTGTAGATCTTTTTAAGAGAAACAATTTTTTGTTCTTTTGATTTTTTTCGTATTTTGTGTCGTCTTGACGAAAAACGGGAATTTTTGTTTTTCAAACAAAACCAAAATTTGTTCTCTCCAAAGCGCTGGCACAGGGCAGACTCATGGAATATCCTCTTTACATCAGGACGAATATAGAAAAAAAATTAAGAAAAAAACAGTGGGGTTTTTGAGGAGTAAATTGAGTTTGAATATTTTCAGAAACACCGTCGCCAATTCTATTCCGTCGATTAATTCTATCAGAAGTAGAAAGAAACAAATATATATAGATCAAACCGTTAACAAAAATACTCATAACTTTGTCAAACGAAAATTTTTCGGCAAATCAGTCAGATACGGATTGTGTAACTTGAACCTAGACTGCCTGCCCGATTTGAAATTAATGCGGTCATGATTATCATAAATTTAAATGAGTTTCTTTTATCTTGGCGAGTTTAAGTTAAGCTAAGTTTTTATAAATCTTACTAACTTCGCCAAATACATTAACTTTTCATTCTCAAAATTCAAACTGTCTTGAAAATTTGAATTATTGAAAACTGGAATCAGCTAAAGAACTCAAGTTAGCTGTTTCTCAACTCGTTTTAGGAAAAAATGTTATTTGTATAAGTTGCCTCACCTATAGCAGGGCTCGGAACGGGTTACTTTTTAGTAAGTTAGTTACTTTTTTGATCCGCGGTTACTAAAAAGTTACTTATTTTATAAAAAGGTTACTTTTGGTTACATTTTTTGGCCGAAATTAATTAATTCATTAATCGTATTAATTAAAAACGCGTGAAAGTTTACTCTCCTATCAGGTTCCATTAGCAATGTGCCGTTGAAAGTTTCAATCGGAAACTTTCACTTTAAAAGTTTCAAAACACGACGTTTTTTATCAATGAAATTTTTAGGGTACTTGTGAAAAATGTAAAAATTCTAATTTTTCCAGTAAATTTGGCACTTGAGAGCTGGGGAAATTAGAGAATGACAATAAAATAATAATTAGTTCGTATGTAAAATGTATAAAAAGAATATCAATTGAATTATTATGAATCATGATAAAAATGGCAATTTAGCTAAAATTGCTAGTTCTTTATTTAAAATTTTAATCTTTTTTTCAAATATCGAACTATGTATTATATTTTTCGATGAGAATTTATAACAAATGGTTGGAAATTGGAATAAAAGTTTAACAAAAATGGTCAAAGCTTCATTTTTTGTTGATTCATAATTTGAAAGTTGAAAAGTTCCCTGTTTTTGTAGAAAACTCAACTATTTGGTTCAAAGATAACTTTTTTGTTAAAAATCCATATTTACTGGTTGAAAATTCACCTATTTTTGTAAAAATTGGTCTTTTTGGCTTAAAAACTCAACAATTTGGTTGAAACAAAACCTATTTTGCGGAATAATTGTTTATTTTAACGAATTATCTTGTATTTTTATATTAAATTAAAATATGTTTTGGTAATTTTATCAACTATTACATTTTTCGTTAAGAATTCATATTTTTTAGTGACACAAATTCAACCATTTTATTAAGAGTTGAACTTTCTTAAAAATTCAATTTTTTGTTGAAGATTCATAATTTTAGTGGGAACTTCGTCTTTTTTGGTAGAAAATCTTTCTTTTCGTTTACTGTTTTGCCAAATTATTGTTACTTTGCGGTTACTTTTTCGAGAGAAGTATGGTTACTATTTTATTGTTTTTTTAAGCTTGAGCAGTTTCGAGCCCTGCTATAGAAATCAAAGTTCGTCAAGAAATTTCGAATTTAATAGCTTTCGAATCTAAAGTCCTCTCACGTGAATTTTTTTAAATTAGGAAGACTGAATGTTATTTTTGAATGGTGTAATTTCTCAAAATCGTGTTTTCGCTGCCCTTTTACAGACGGACGAGTAATACGACCCCAGCAATTAAATATTGGCGTTGGTCGTCAAACGTCGCCAGGACTTGGATTTCTGGGCAGTACTGGAGGAGATCTTTCGCCGACATCAAATCAGTTAGCGCGATGGTTTAGTCCAGAACTCCTGGCTCAAGCTCGAGCTGGAAAACTCCCAGAACTTGGTCAAACCAACCTTCTCTCGGTGGAGGAACTCGAGAGATTACAGCATGCATCAACAACGGTACACAATTAAATCAACATTCGACTTGGTGTGAGAATTTTATCCAGTCTGTATGCCTTTCATATACTGAGATTCTCATCTTCAAATCAAAAATCTCCTTTGGATCTCAAAGATGTTATTCAAAGAGCCTACAAGCGATTCAAGATTCATAGAAGACTCAATCCATATTTTTTATCAACTTTCTCGTTTTAATTCTTAAGAAAATGTTCGTTCCATCGGCTCGAGAAGAAATCTATGTTGCTCAAAAATTGGAATAGACGTTTTCTCAGAGTCGAAAGATTCATTCTTCCAAGTTGAATTTTAAATAGAGTCAAAAGGTGAAATTCAAAGCTATGTCAGAAATCGCTTGAAATCTTTTCTTGAATTCTCCTTAATAGATTTTTTATTGTGATCGTCATATAGACAAAATTATTTTGAGACTAAATTTTGATTTAAGGCGGAACCTTTTTAGGTGCGTTTTAAATCGAAAGCGACTTCAGTGATTGGAAAAGTTTTTTTAGTGTTAGCGAGAATGTGCAATCAAGACTGCAAGACTTTTTTCTCTGTAATTCCTGTAATAAAGACGTCCTTAGAATTATGTAGTGCAATCATCGCGAAGTATAAAAATCGGATCGTACGTTTTTGAAGATGCTTGTCAATCGAAATCGTATCCTTGAAAAGTTTGCAGTCCTGTTTGCACATTCTGCACAATTCTCAAGGAGTGTCGAGTAAAATGAAATAAGCTACCTGAAATGTTCAATCATCGCTTCACATGGATGCCAAATAATTAATCTTGTTTGGCAAAGGAAGGAAATTAGGACGGCGTTGGTGACACTTTTACTTTCGAGACTGATGTATTGCGTAAGATCGATAAGGGTTAGTAACGAGTCCTAAAACCATTAGTTATTATTTTCTTCTTTCAAAAATATCTTTATATGGTTTCCCTATACATTCAAGCTACGAGAGTGTATTTCTCGTAACCTGGTTACATGTAACTTAATGCGGTGTTTGGCGTTTAGTGCTTTACTCGTGAGCTCCCCGGAAAGACTGCTTACGCGACTCGAGTGTGCGTAACTTAAAAATGAGTTCTCTTTTGAACGAAAGTCGTTTTCAGAACGAAACTTTAGACCCTGCAGTGTGTATCCTTGTTATTCAGCGTGCGTTAAATATAAATCCATAATATATACTTTATAGATACGAGAATGCAGTGCTACTGTTGTCGAAGATTAATAATAATGCTAACTCCCTCTGGCTGGGAAAACTCAAGGCTTATAAAATCACTCTGAAGTAAATTAGATAATAAATTTACATTCCACAAAACGAGGATTTAAGGGAGCCAGGCAAAACTTCTTCGTTCTCGATTTTCACATCTCGTTCATTTTTCGGAGTGTCATTTTATCACGGCTAGTCTCGGGGATGCCTCACGGTTATTTTAGGCACAGAAAGGAAAAAAAATCTTGACGTTAATTTGTAAGAAAAACGATTTTGTCGTGTTATCGAAATTTTCCAAAAATTGACTAAAATATCGTTATTGAGAAGAGAATCCATACCTTCTTTTAAAAAAAAATTAGTTCGGTAATGATGTGAAAAAGTTTAACGATTAATCTTGATATTTAAAATGGCAAAAAATTGTTTTTATCTCCTAAATTGAAAAAATCCATTTTCTTGATTTATTTTAATTCCAAAAAGGCTGGGAATTACATTTTATTTTTATGGTTCTTTTTTAGACGTGTCACGATTGCTTTAAGATAGGAAAGAAATAACAATTTAATTTGATGTATTTTCGGTTAAAAGTAGGATTTTATTTAATATTTTTTTAAGAATAATTCAAATATTGCTACAAAAGTCTTACAAATTAAAAAACAAATCACTTTCTTCCTTTCTTTAAGTAAACCAAGAATAGAACTATTAAAGTTGAACAATACACTATTAAATGTATACATTCAAATAAAAAATAACAAAAAAGAGTTTTTTTTTTATTTGAATGTAGACGCTTAGTAGTTTTTTGCCCAAATTTAATCGTTAGATTCTTAAATCTCAACTATCTATAATGTAGAACTCCGAAGGTCTTAGAAGTGAAGAAAAAAACACAAAAATCTAACGATCAAATTTAAATAACACACTATTAAATGTCTCTATGCAAATACAAAAAAAATGTAAAATATCAAGTTTTTTAAAATTTGAATGGAGACATTTGAGAGTCTGTAGTCCAACTTTAATCGTTGGATTCTTAGTTTTTTTCAAGAATTTTTTTTTTTAATTTCTAAGAATTTGGTAGTTACATTTTAATGTTGGACTTTCAAGAGAAATTACATTTTTTTCATTCTGAATTTTAATTCTTAAATTCTAAATGAAATATTTATTTTCTTGTGAAATATGTTCTTCCATCTTACTCTCTTTCAATAAAAAGTAGGAATTCACAATAATAAAAATTACCGTGGGACATTTCAGAAAGAAATACAAGTGAATTTAATTTTCCAGCCTCTTTCCCATTTTTAAAAACGAAAAAATTGTTGTTTTTTTTCAACAAATGAGCTATGCGGCATTTCCGGATGTAAAACTTGATGTCCAAGTACTTTTGAGTTAATTTAATCGAGGCTAGCCGTGTTAAGAGATTTAATAGTTTCGATCATCAAATTGTAACGCCCATGTAACCTACATTATGTGGGTTTCATTATTTTTAGTGTTAACTATACTAGTTATTAGTGTATTTTTCAATTTTGGAATAGCCTTTTATCACTTTTTAATAATTTAAAGTGGGATTACAATATTAATCAAATTTTTATTGAAGTAAAAATGTATTTGTGGGATAAAATGTTTTGAAGTACTTAACTCATTCAGTAGAAACTTTGATTTATAAAGTTTTAATGAAATTGGTAAGCAAATATTAAGGAGTTTTTTTAATATGGATTCAAGCAAGGAACACGTACACTGTCTATATTTTCTACTACCTTTATCGTGACAATTGCTGTAGAAATGTATCGAAAGTTAAATGTAAAAAGATAATGTTAGTGAAGCAAGTTTAAACGTCTTTGAAAAGTCAAGTTTCGTTCAATATCAAAAAAGTGGAACTAAAAGATTTTCACGTCCTGTCACATTATGACATTCATTATCTTCATCAATCACGTATCGACTCTCTCTCGCTTTCTCTCTCTCTCTCTCTCTATCTCTCTCTTCGGCTTGAACTTTTTTTTGTTGGAAAAGCTTGAAAAATTATGTATGATAAAAAACATCGTGCATTTCTGACTGAAACGTTTTAAGAAAGTTAAGTTCCCGTGATCTCGTTCCATGTCGTGTAAATTGTTCTGCAAAATTGGTCGTTTCATGCCTTCTTGGTTTGTCCTTTCCTCGTCCTGTGAAGCGAAATTCGCAGCCAGCACTTAATGAAGGACATATTTATTGACGGAGCACTCATGAAATAAAAAAAGTAAATAAAAGATATTAGTGGAGCGAAATTGTTAGTCCTAAAGACTTTAGAAGCATCTCTCTAAGCAGGTTGCATTTAAACTAAGTGTCAGTTTCGTAAGACATAGTGATCGTAGAACGACATTCAAAGGAAAAACGGCTGTATAAAAAATAAAAATCGCAGATATCTTTTCATTTCTGTCGGCTTAAGAATAATCAGAACCATGAAGTTTCTTTTTCAGAAACATGAAAGAATTGCTGTAGTCATGAACTAGGATGACTATGGGATGTGCGCCTCACTCGTTCGCTACTCTGAGGCGATTCTGTAATCTTAAAACCTTTGTAAATAATTCGAACCTTGAAAAAAAGCAAATTTATTAGTGATGTAAGAACCGAGACCCAATGTTTTGTAAATAAAGTTATTAAACATATTATACGATGTCGATGATCTTGAAAATTAAGGAGCAAGAAGGCGATATGTTCCTATAAATGGAAAAGAAACGGAAACAAGGGCTATCTCTATATTTATTTATTTATTTCTTATTTTATTATTTTTTTTCGTTTTTGTTTATTTCTTTGGATTAAAAACGATGGAGTGCGCCTGTGTTTATTTGTGAGTAGACGAAACAATAAAATACAGTTTTGCGCTGTTTCTTAAGAAAGAAAAAAAACAAAGTATTCTTTATTCCTTCGTTTTCTGTTTTTATATCTTTATTTTCAATGCATTTTTTCGTCTCTGAAGTCTGAAGTGCTCTGCAGTTCCGCGGAAGAAGGTAAGTTATTTTCAATGCCATTATTAAGAGAATTATGAAAGAATAATAAATTGTTGGTGTAAGGTGTTGTCCAGGGTGGAAATATGAACTATAATATCTAATGCTTTATTAGGAAAGAATGTTTAATGGGGGATATCACTTTTTCGCCCATTCCAATTTAAGGTAATACAGTATTTTAAAATAAGATTTCTCATAAAAAAATATCTATTGAATTCGTAAAAGATCATGGATAGTAATTTCGATAAAAATAATAATCAAGCAGTAAAACACATCATTTATTTACAGAAAAAAAATTTGTGTAACTTCGAGTTCTAATTCGGGATACTTTGAAATTTAAATTCAGTTTGAAGGATTTAAATTTGGAACTCTTCAATGGGGTGGTTGCATGTTTTCAAATATTTTTTTCCTGTTGAAATTAAATGAGAATCAATAACTGAACGTAATTACCTAAGGATTTTTTTAAAACAAGTTAAATTATTTTTTTAATCTGTAAAAAGTATCACTTCAATTTTTCGCGGGAAAATGGGAGATTCCTGATTAAGCATACCAGCGGAAGTAGTGTTCAGCCAATCAGCAAGGGAGTGCATAAGAGTAAAAGAGACTGACCGTTATGTACCCCGTTCACTCTTTTGGACTTGCAGAGAGACTGCCGGCAATCGAGGTATGAAAAGGCCGTTAAGCAAGCCAACCGGGATTGGCTGGAACGAGAAATAGGAAATATTATACTTTTAAATAATTAAATAAGAATAAAAAACTAATTATAAATAATATTTATATATAGTAAATCCAAATTGATACCAGTTATATCTAGGAGTGCGAAACAGATGCTCTCATGTTCGTATTTCAAATGAGCGGGAAATCCGGGATGCGGTCATTGAACCGGAAAAACATTTGACCACAGAAGAAACCGGAAGTATTGGAAAATAAACTTGCATTTTCATGTATTACGTTAGTCGATTGGTGCAAAAGGTCCATAAATGCGCTAAGTAGAGATAGATCAGAATATTATAAACCTACTCTGTATTTATAAAAGAAAATGACGGACCTTGGCGCGACATTTAAATTGTCATTAATATTTTACTATTTATTGATATTTAAAAAAATTGGATTCCTGATTCTACTGCTAGATATAGTAAAATGACTTTTTATAGACACTTTTTCGTGAATAAATAGAATAATCCATTTTCTTTTGGATAAAATGACAAACACGTAAAGAAAGTATCTATATCCCTAATAGCACGGAACGTTCCGCGGGCACCTTCGGAACGTTCCCGGGAGGTGTAAAATGTCCGCCGGTTGGGAACGTTCCAATCATTAATTACCGTTATTGTTATTATTATCAATAAATATCGCGTAAACCGTTAGTGATAGGTCAAAATCGATGTCAGTTTATGATATGGATATCATATTATAAATAGTATATGCGGTACTCAAAATTCAAAAATGACTTCCATTTTCACATATCTCTCACGGTTTACGAGATAATTGTTGTTAAAAATAACAATAATGGAAGGTTCACCTCAGGTCCCAA
>CAKNWU010048967.1:0-11025 GCA_932072015.1 Andricus quercustozae
TTCATGCAGTTATGTCGGCTGCCCCCAATGAGAAAGACGTGATTCGTCATGGCTCTTAATAAGAACACAACTCGTGCCCTCTATATTAAGTATATAAAATTACCATTCGCTTACTCTAGAGGGCACGATTACGTTTTTCTTAACATCCATGACGAATTGCGTCTTTCTCATTAGGTTAAGTCGGTGTTTGTTATGTGTTATTATTCACAATTATTAGGCTATAATTTATTTGTCTGTATTAAACGTTGCTGTAAATTAATTATCGTTTTGGGAATTTTGTTGTTATAAATTATTTTAATAAAATTATGATAACCTACTAAAAACCACGATTATACGACGAAAAATATGTAACCTGTACTATGATTTGAAAGTGTACCATGTGTAGACCGCGGCCGAGTGGCAGCGCTGGCTATACTTCATGCCGACTAGCCTCAAATGCACAGGAAAAATCGGAGGTATGCCACGCCATTGTACAATTTCGTGCCTGCGGCGGGAATGGCAAAAATAATAGCACTGCGGTCATCAATCTGTACAGCTGAAATGCAATCATTGCAATTCACAAAATTTATTATTATTTTTTTTTTAAATTAAATTTTAACTTTTCTGAAACCACACTTATGGCCACGTCTCACGGCGTATTTTGTATAGAATTGTATAACAGTATTCTGTATAGCTTGAATAAATATTTTCGATTTTTATCCTGAAGTAGCAATTCTGGATGGCATGACCAAAAACTTGTGTGACAGACATTTGGTGATTTTTTAAATCCATAAGTCTAAAATTAATCCTTCTCTTTATTATTATCCTGTTCAACTCAATATAAGTGATATGTATAAATCTCAAATTTTAAAAATGTTGTTAATCTTATTTAGGAATTTAAATTTTTAAATTTATAGTCTGAAACTGCTGGATGCCAGAATAATTTGCGTATTTTTTTATTTATAATTTCTAAACAAAGTCTTCTAAAATTTTGAAACTTTACAAAATTATGCTTTGATATAAGTACTTGACTGAGATTTTTTTAGGAAAAAATTTATTAATCGAATGAGATTTGGATAATGACTGGGACATAAAGTAGACAATTTAGCCATCACCCATGTACTCACTTTTATACAATTTAACCCGATCTTTATTTATTATATACCCTAAAAAATAATGTATAAAGAATCTATGAAGTAGAATATTCAGAATTGATTACATAACAAAGTCGCACTTTTTCATAAAGATGCTGTAAAAAATATCGTGTTCATCGGAGAAAAAATAAGAGTGATTTTACGTAATCGCGTTAGGGAATTTACATGTGACAGTATCGTCACCTGTATGTTTCTAGTCAGGCTAGTAATTGTTATCTGTGTTATTAATTTTTCGTGCAAAAATAAATCAGAAACTAGTTGCTTTGATTTGGACAAAATTAATTATTAATTTTGCTTTCGATTTTTTGCTGAAAACATTAATTTTGAAAATAATAAAAGTTTTGAGCCAGAAACGAATTCATTTATTAAGCTATTGTTCACAGTTCATTTTTTTAACTACGTAATTTTTCTTCGTGAAAATGTACCCTATATTGTCTATTTTGTTAAACGTAAAAATATAAAATCAATGCTAATTTTGTACTTTGCAGATTTTGTATGACTTATATTTGAGGATTTATAATAAATAAAGAAGATCAGTTTAAATCAATTGCTCCATTCAATATTAGCCTATATGTTGATAGCATGGTGTCAGACTATATGTAATTATTGCCGAGTATGAGTCTATCTACATCTTAGAAACATTACAGGAGAGCTGATTTCATCGATTTATCAATGTCGATCCCAAAAAAAAATAAATAACTATCACTATTTTGCATAATATTCTTGATAATTAATTTATCTTGCTGTAAAATGAGAGGATATTTTGAAACGCGATTGTCAAAATCAAATAAATCATGAAAATACTAACTTTTCCGCTATTATTTAAAATTATTTTCACCTTTTCTGTAAAAATTGTATCAATATTTAAAAAAAAATTATTTTATCAAGGGCAAATGTGATCCTGTTCTTTTATTTCTAGAAACGTATCAAATTTTGATGTTAGAGAAATACCAAGGCTTCCCCACAGTTCTTGCTTTTGACTGCTATGGGATAAATTGCAGTCAATGTGATTAACCAAGATGAGAAGGATTAACTCTAGGTGCTATAGTACTGTATAATTAATAATAAGTGTACCTAAAATTAATAATATAGTAAACTGCCGTTTATTTTAAAGATCGCTTATTTTAAAGTTCACTTAATTCAAACCCCCTACACGCACTTATTTTAAGTTGCGCAGTTTCTTCATCTCCTATCGCGGTCCCTGTACACTCTCCTCCGCGTCAGTGGCAAACCAATAAAAAAGAGGCCCGAAGAGCGTCCTCGTTGGTTTAAATTGAGTATTTTTTCACGATGCCATGGGAATACGTCTCACGACGTTTTCGAGGAAATATGCTAAATGCAAAAGTAAATCACATCGATTTGATCAGGATACTCTCATGGTTCTATTATATTTATTTTTAGTTTGACAATTGTCGTAGGCCAACAAAAACACTTAAAAGACACTTGAAAAACACTGATGCATGCATGCAGACTAACGGACCGCGACTTTTTCAACTGCTTCAGATATATCACCCTTTCGTTACTTTTGCCAAAGGCAAAGGTTGCAAGGTCCAGAGGAAGAGTTCCACTAATTACTGCTGAAGAAGTGAAGAAAGTTATAGCTAGAACTAAGACCTTTTCAGCGCCAGGGCCAGACAAAATCAACAACTATTTGTGGAAGAAGTTAACTTCTACGCACCAACATCTAGCTCGTATATTTACTGCTTTCTTCAACGGAGAACAAAGCATTCCGCAGTGGCTAGTGGAAGGACGCACGGTATTGATCCCTAAGACCGGAGATTTGTCAAGTCCAAAGAACCACAGGCCCATAGCTTATTTAAACACCAGCTACAAGCTATTCACTGGCACCCTCAAAGAGAGGATATTAAGATCTATCGAGCCGGTATGGAGTGCAATAGTTAAACAACGTGGATGCAAGAGAGGGCTGGCAGTTTGTAGGGAGAACCTGTTAATATACAGGTGTATTACCCAGGACCCGATCTGGTATCGACGTAATCTGTCCATCGATTGGATTGACTACCGTAAGGCATTCGATGACACGAACCATGAGCTACTTATTAAGCTCCTTGAGTGCCTGGAGGTGCATCCAAAAATAGTGAGATGCATAAAAGAGCATATGCTCTTTTGTTGGACAAGATTTGTCATAACATCTGACAAAAGACAAGTGACTACTCTATTTATTGTGCTCCGAGGCGAAGGCTGTGAATACCCATGTGCCCCGCCGAACAGAAGAGAATATGTAGTGTGAACCACCTTTTATATATGGAGGACCTTAAACTCTTTGCTTCCTCGAAAGAGGACCTTAACATCCTTGTGGGGGCGGGGAATAGGTACTCTACACCCAGGAAGACTAGAAACTACTTCATCGCGTGACGATCAGGATGTTCAACTCATAGGCGGAAATACCATTCAACATCTTGTTAATGGAGAAACATATACATATCTTGGAATACCGAAAGCGGGAACCCAAAATGTGCGCGTGTTAAAGACGGCCCTTGAAAAAAGGTATCGCCAAAATCTCAGAAAAATTTGGGCTTCCGAATTATCTGGAAAGAATAAGATCCAGGCGACCAATATGCTGGCCGTTCCTATGCTGCTCTACACGTTTGGTGCATTAAAATGGAACATCGATGAGTTGAAGCAACTTGACCGAAGCACACGCAAGATGATGAGAATCCATCGAGGTCATAATCTTAGATCTTCCGTACCTCGAATATACCTCCCTCGAGATAAAGGGGTTAGAGGCTTGCTAAGCTTAGAGTGTCTTCATCGAAGAATGGTTCTGGCTACAGCCTGCTCAGTTCTAAATAGTTCAGATTCTCTGATACAACTCGTACATCAACATGATATCGCCAATGCTGCGGCGTTTCTATACGGTGTCGCAGATAGGGGCGCAGAGGAGCTTGGCCTCCCATTTGATTCCAGCGACACTACACATGGCGTAGCATCACTGACACCTTCGGTGCTCAAAACTCGTGTACAGCAAGTATAGAGAAGAGCTCTGGATGGGTATGTCCAACATGTTCCTCAAGTCTCTTGGATGGAGATCGGAGACTGATGGATTTCGTTTAGCCTGTCAAGACGGCGTTATAGACACCTTAGTTTACCGCGAGCGCATAATGATTGTACCTGTAGGCGATACAAACTGCTGAGCGTGCAAGCAAGTGCCAGAAACACTTGGACATGTTCTCAGTGGATGCTCAAAGTATGCACGGTATGGGTACATAGAGCACTTCTATGGTCTATCTCAAGCACTTTTATGGTGTTGATCTATTTCCCATCTTTCCATACGCCCGGAGGGAACTCGAGTTCGTTGTGGAGAATGATCAGTGTAAGATCTGCTGGAATTTCTCATTCTCCACCAATCAACGAATTAGTGTTACGAAGCCTGATATAGTCCTCCAAGATCTGAAGACCAAGATCCTTTACGTGATTGATATCTCGGCACCAGTCGATAGTAATATCACGACAAAGTAGGAAGAAAAACGGGCGACATATCAAGCACATTTCTTAGCAAACTCAACAAGATTCCGGCTTGCTAGCGTCAGGTTCATTCCATCGCGAACCGGATGCAAAAGCCTGTTCTTCTGGGATCACTTCACCTGGTCCGTAAACACTGTTCCTCATAACATTCTACAAAAGTTTGGTAGCTCTAAAAAAAGCATCCAGAGTTGAAACCTTCATCTCCAACTGTCCCGTGTGCCGCGTAAGGTCATCCGCGGCTTGAGACCTGACTCCAAGGAACAGTGTTGCACGATGTTGTCTCGCCTTAATTTCCCGCTCTTGCTTACCTTCTAGGACAGAAGGAGCAGAAGTGGATGACGTACACGTTTTATGTGCGTCAGGACTGGTTGCTTTAAGGAACCATGGTCGTATCGATGACTATCCACATTCTCTACTAAGTAATGTCAGTTCTAAAATCATATTAATTATTTGATTTGATAGTGTATATACTTATTGCGAAAATATACATAGATTTTCGGCAATAGGATCAGTTCTTCAGTCGCAATTACATATGCAGCATGAAGGGAAGTAAAGATACTGCGGAACGATAGAATATTTTAACAATTGCAATTTGGACACGAAAATTCAGTAAATAGAATAAAAATATTTCATGTTACTGTCAGAAATTACCATTTCCTTACTTAATGTTTCTTTCAGTAAAAAAGAGTATCTTCTTTTTTATGTTAAGAATTGTACAATTGTTATGGTTCGAAATTTTTTGCACTTTTTTCAGAAAATTTCAACAATTATGTGATTTTGATAAATGAAGACGTATTAGGCAGATGATCATTTCACGGCAATAATCATAATTTCTTTCAAACACACATTCACTGACAATAAGGTACTTTTTGAAAGTGTAAATTAAGATTTTTATGGCACGCGAGTATGATTTCATCGTCTTCTAGACGTGTTATGGAGCAGCAAAGTTTGTCTTTGTTGTTGGGAAGGAACTTTACGGGCCTAGGCGGAAAAAGTGCACGTTCACGGCGTATGCGCATCCAACTTAGTACCACAAAGCTTTTCTTATCTGGTTCTTATGTGTAGTATATTGTGGCCCGTGCATGGCACGTGGGGCTGTTTTAAGCAGCACGAGAAGTAACCTGGCAACCGTAAGACGCGCCCGAGAGACTTGAGAGATTGTCATTACCGAATACCAGTCATTACAATCACAACAAAGTACTTTTTGGTGTGATTATGGAAAAACAATACAGTCGCGAGCTGTTTCAATGTACGCCACCCGAATTGAAAGAAACAGCCGAGCATGCTGCTCAGAATTTGCTACCAGCGAAGTCGAAGGACAAATATTAAGCAGCTCAGCAATGAGGAAGTTCATCGTTTTTTGACTGAAGCTCCAGATATCGAGTATCTTGTAACTAATTCAAGTGTAAAAAATATGATACATACATTCGTATTCTCATACTCACATTCGTACGCGTAAACACTTGTACACACAAATGCACACAGAGAGATTTCCATGCATAATGTGCAGTGTACATTTTATTTAGTGATTCATAATCAATTATTTAAAGCTCGCTTTAATGATTGGAATCATGGGAGCATGTCGAAGTCAGGAGTTAGTTGATATCGCAGTTGAACATCTACGAGAGGAAGGAAACCTGCTGTTCGGCACGCTCCGAAAGACCAATACCAACAAGCGGCGGCCCTTCTCTGTCAACCAAGAATTCGTTGATACTGTAAAAAATAAACAAGCTTCGCGTTCTGTGGCAGCGATCACTGACAGCTTTTTTCTGAATTTCAAAAAAGGAAAATGTAGCGTACATTCTTTTCGTCAAGCTTCTGCGACGATGTTTGCAAACGAGGGCGACTGTGATTGACTTGAAAAGTTTAGTGTGCTTAAAAATCCGATGCAATTGCACAATGTCACGTGCAAAATTCTGTTCAAAATAAGGCATTCTGGGTTTGATTTGCGTGTGGATAAGAAGGCTGAAATGCGGAACAGGGAAAATGAGGAAAGGAAGGGTAAACAAAACAAGTTGGCGAAACAGAGATAATTATATTATTTATAGTCGCAAGTTCCGAACAAATTACAAATTCAAATCAAGTTGTTTCGTCAAAGGGCGGCATGATTATGAACAACTGCATTGATCACGTCCATAATTACAAAAAGTAAAAAAGCGTAATTCGCCAAAGAATTAACATTCTTTTTGTTTTATAATTTCGATTTTTTCTGATTATTCACGTCCACAATTTACAAAAGTAAAACAGCGTAATCCGTCAAAGAATAAACATTCTTTTTGTGTAATTATCTTTAAAATTTATGTTGCAGTTCGAACCAATTCGAATTAATCCAAAACACCCCGAGCAAGTTTTCAATCCTCTTCAACCCTCTTCAATCCGTGTTTCAACCTCAAATTAAATCCCAATCTCAATCCATGTCTTAACCCCAAATTGAATCTGAATGGATCCGAGGCTCATTTATTAATACTCCTCCATTTATGTATCAGCACCAACTTCAATCCGAACCCATACATAATCCATTTTTCAATTCGTGTCTCCAATACTTTAGAATCTTGGGACTTCTTGAATTCAACCAGAATGAATCCGCCACCAGTCCGAATAAATAAGTGTGAATCTGAAACCAATCAGAATGAAGCACATACTAATCGGACACAAACTTTCATTCATTCTTAATTCGATGCCCAATCCGAACGAATGTAAAAATCATCCCAAGCAAGTTTTAATATTTTAAATTCTCCTAAGTCCGCGCGCTTAATCCGAGTTAATCAGAAACAAATCCGAACCCAACTTTCAGTATTTTTCAATCCTGCGTCAAAATAAACTTCAATCTTAACACACGTTTTAATCCTTTTCAATATGTGCGCACAATACGATGAATCCGAGGCTCATCCAAAAAGTATTTTCAATCCTTCTCAATTTTTGCAATCAATCAATCTTCAAAATTTGGACAGTTTTTATGTATCTTTCAACCTTTTCCGGAAATCTCTAAATATATCAAATGTCGTCAGGATTTTTACATTCTTTTTACTGGGTTTATTCATGGTGGCCCAGGAACATCCCGGTTTGGAATACATTAAAAAGCTGGTCTTTCTGCGCGTATCGCTACTCTACTATGTTAGTCCGGGGTGATTGAGCACCTTCATCAAACCATCTCTCTCTTAAAAATCCTTCAAGTTTCGTTAGATTTTATGTATTTCTGACCGTTTTCGAAATAATTCAAAATTTAGGTTTTTTTTTAATTTCGAAAATTTGTTTACTGGTTTAGGTCGAGTTAGCCACTGTGTTTAGAGAAGCTAATAATGAATTTCACCTAATTTACAACTAACTCGACTTAAACACGCTTATTTGTTGGGGAGACCACCCTACACTAGATAATGATCCCACAGTAGATAATCATTAATTAAAAATACTAATGTATGTAAAATAAATAATTTAATTGTAATTAATAGTTAAAACATGATACGTGGTCTTCTTTCTCCAAAAAATAGGTGTGCCACGAAAATCTCGAAGCCATTGTTGTCGCTCTCCCGCAATGCTGATTAGGGAATTTTAAAAACTCGAAGAAAGGGATTATGTATTAATGTAAAATAAATTAAATTGACACTTTAGAGGTTTTCCATATTTTCCGAGAAGAGTTCTGTAACGAGAATACCTTTAGAGAGATAAAAGGAAAAATGTGATATTTAAAGACTATTTAATTCAGTTCTTATTCTAATCACCGTGTACATTTCACATTGGTCTTAGGTTTTTTTTTTTGTATCCTAAAATAACAATTTTGAAAATTTCTATACAATTGCTATTGTGAGGTTTGAAAATTTGATACGACTTTAGTAAAAAAACTTACTGAATATGGCAATGAAGGTAACTCTCGTTATTCGACACAGCACTGCATTTGAATTTGAAGTATTTATGAATTTAATTTGGTCGGCAAAAAATGTCATTGCTTGAAAATGTACTGATTGAAGTGCTTAATTAATGAGTTCTGTAAATTAAGTGACTTCCCAAAACTAAAAATGTATCAACGTTCGTTAGTTGACATGTTCGTAGGTTGAAAATGCTGAATCTTTTAAATAATTTATTTACACTATTTTCAACCTTTATTGTACAAAATAAACAATGTTAGTGACATAATAAAAATAAAGTAATCGCATAGTAGATAAAGATTTAATTTTGTAAGTAATGTATGGAGGTGATTTTGGAAGGAGGAGAGGTATACAATTTCAGTAAAATGCACATAAAATTAACAGGGTGAACTGTTTTAAATAATTTATAAATCCCAGATTATTCTATTTTTCTTTGTAAGAGTTATTCATATAGAAAAATGTGGAAAACCTCTAAAGTGTCTAGTTTTAAAGTGACATTTTTCATATTACAGGATCAAGATGTAAAAATGGTAAAAGGCATCAGGTCCCTTTCTTCGCGGACGGTCACATATTGAATTGACTGGAATTTGCTTGCTATAATTAGATGAACTTCTGTAAATCATTTACAACGTTCTAAAATCATATAAGATTATCTGTACAATCTATAAAAGAATGTATCCTGTCACTTTCCTGGAAAATAAACCGAGTTTTTTTCTCTACGAAAGCGTAATGTTTTAGTATATTAAAATTAGAATGGATTCTTTTACTTATACTTGTGCTTATAATTAATAATTGTCCACTGTACTCGTAGGATCATTATCTACTGTAGGGTGGACTCTCCTATTCTTAATTTTTAACTATTTTATTAATTCAGTATAATAATTGAACTCGAAATTTGGACTCCATTGGAATTTCCGAATCTTGCTCTCGACAGCTGAGATTGGCTGATTCTACTGTGAATTCCATTAGACGTCAATGGCGCACTGAATTGACTGTATTGAAATGGCGTCCAATTGTGAGAGTATTAGTCTAAATATTAATTATTTAGATAAAGGCCGTGGCTACTTGTACCGCAATTTCGGTGCAAATAGCCGGATTTTTCGGTACGAATAGGGGGACCTGGAAAAGGTGCTATTTGTGCCGTAATTATGGTACGAATACCCGATTTTTTTTGTACGTGTAGCTACTCTCTTAGGTAAAAACATTATGTTTCTAGGAACACTTTTTATTCGAAAAGTGACGACCCGGTAAGAAGGCTTGCATTCACAGGTATTAAAAATTGCAACACCTATGAATGCCGTTTCTGTCCTTCTTTTTTGAATCCCTGATTAGCAGCGAAAATATTTATATTCTAATTCATTTCAAAGCCGATCGGAGCTGTCAAATGTAACCTGAAATAAACTAAAAACGCCATTTTAGTTTAACACATTAGAACTATTAGAAGATGCTTCAGGATCATGAAATTGGCCAAATTTAGTAGGTTTGTGCATAAAAATACATCACTTTATCAAGAATCTCTCGCTTTATTTAAATGTGATCAATTAAAAATATATAAAATCATGATAAAAAATTTAAAAACATTAGTTTTCATAACAGCTACCTATGTATCAATGAATCTTGACAACGTAAAATTACTAATACTTTGTTTTTAAGTGCTTTTAACCTCATTATTATTCGAAACACAGTAAATAAGAACATTGAAACGTGCAAATTATAAAGGGATTAAAAATGTTCTATTTCATGGTCGATTTGGAGCATCCAAATGTATGCAGAAAAATGTTGTCGCCACTGGGTACAGGAAAGTATTCAGTTTAAGAGATAACTTCTACTGCTATGGGGATTCAAAACTCGATTACAAAAACGACATCGAAAAGCATTCAATAATTGTCACGTCACCATTGAACAAGAAATTTTCGAATGCTTTTCAATGCAAGCCTTCTTACCGGGAATAGAGTCTATATTAATGATTAAATATTCTAGTTATAAAAGTACATAACACAGCTCCACAAAAAAATCGAGAAAAGTACCCCTGGAGTATGACTATGTCTATCATATGATTTCGGGGTCGCTGAATCCAAATTCGGGGGCCGTTTGGCTCCATCACGTCAGATTTCGTTCATAACCTCAAAAAAAAAAAAATTAAAATCGCTGATGTAAGGTGAAACATCATTCGTACCTATGAAAAGTGGTCATACCCTATATTTTCGAGGTCGCTGAGTACGAATCCGGACCGAACGCGTCCTCGGGTTGCGGATAGAGAGTCCCTGTACCAAGCGTTTCTGCTGAATATGTTTACAATAATTAATAAGCAGTCGCGGACAATTGTCCAGGGGTGGTTCTGAAGGAATAACCCCTAAGCGGAGGCGTGACAACCGTTCGGAAAGCTGAATGGCACCTGGGTGAGGTGTCTTAAACGGTGACTCTGAGATACCGGGCGACCTCTCAGAGTATGCAGCCTTATCCTTGCATGCGGGGCTCTACAAGGATGGATGAACCCTTTCCCTAGCTGCTCGTGGGAACAACAATGACACCACCAAAACACCAAA
>CAKNWU010049005.1:0-16063 GCA_932072015.1 Andricus quercustozae
ATGGGGCTTGCGCTACCTCTAAATATCTTTAAAAAAAAATGGATTTAATTTTTGTGTGGATTCGAAAAAATTTCCGCTCGATATGCATAACAATTCCAAAAAAATGTGCAATGTATTATTAGACCAACATAGGTACATCAGTACATAGGTACATAGGTTTTAGGCATCCCATGTGAACATTCCCAAAACTGTATACAACTTTTCCCAAACGCTATTGGCACGAGCCTATCTGTGCACGACGGTAGCCACTGGTACAACTGTGCACGTTGTTGGCTACATGCACAACTGTAAACCAGCCATCTGTGCACGTCCACATTTCGACGTGCACAGTTGGAAGTCTCCCATCTGTGCACGTGAACTGTTGCAAGGGTACCATCTGAGCACGTCTAAATTTTGACGTGCACAGTTGAAGTCTCCCATCTGTGCACGTTCCCGTGCAGAGTTGCTGGTCACCCATCGGGCGCCTTCCCAGGTTGCGGATAAGGGAACGCCTCCCAGATATGGGTGGTACAGGGGGAATCAAATACCAGGGGTTGACAAAAACCAGGTAGAGGAAGGAATCCCGAACAAGAAACCAGTCATGAGTAGCAGTCTCCCCACTGATTCCGATCCGGTGCAAGACCCGGTGGTTAGTGCCGGTCCCATGCATTTTGAGGTGGACCAAACATAATTGGACAGGAGCGTCTGCGAGGAGTTGTGTCGTCCTTTGGACGTGATAGAGGAGGTGGAAGTGTCTGTCGACAAGTTGGACATCGCAGAAATGGATGCCAAACTCTCAGAGACGTTTGGTCTCTTTGAAGAGTTACGCGGCACCATCAAAGGAATGGTGGATTTTAGCAGCACTAAGAGGAACATGTGGCTTCCAATTAGGGATGAGTTGGAACGAGCGGAGCAACTAATCAACGAAGTACGTGATCACTCTATGACGACCGAAGGGCTTCATAGGGATTTGATCGAGAATGTTCGACGAACTGCCCGAAAGAGAGCGATTACCCAAAAGGAGAAGGCTAAGAGGAAGACAGACGAAAGATGCACGCAGACTGATGAAGCCGTGGCAGCTCCCGCTCTCCGTGATAGGAAGCGAGAGAGGGAGACCACCCTGAGTCCAGTAGAGAAGAGTCCTTCCAAGCCTTGGAGCAAAAGTCCGAGGACATGTGGCGCCCCAGCGCCAGCGACATCGACGTCGAAAAGGGTGGAAGAAAAGCCAGAGTCCGCCCTTGGCGTAAAAATCAAGGGGGTCAGGAAAACGAGACACGGTGAGGTTCAAGTCGAACTGGGACCTACATCAAAGGGCAGACCTAAGCTGTCGGCTGCCATCAAGGAGGCAGTTGGTGACGGGGGTAGCGCACGTGATCTTGTCCCTCGCACCGAGGTCGTGATTCTGGACCTGCATACGACGGCAGACGCAGACGAAGTAAGGAAGCCGTCCAAAAACATTTCGGCAAACCGGTTGGAGACATCAGGGTTAGTCTCACGAAAAGACCCTTCATAGAAATTCTGAAGGCTTCCGCGGATCTGGCAGAAGATCTGGCGGTAAATCTGGTGCGCATTGGACACCCTAAGGTGGGGTGGGTATCCTGCCGTGTGCACAGGAAGGTGAAAGGAATAAGGTGCCACTGCTGCCTAGGCATGGGCACCCCCTGAAGTAATGCGAAAGCGGTTCCGGGACGAATCGTGACAAGGATAAAGGGTGGTAGTTTTTAGTTGGTTTCTTGGTGGCATTATTGTAATGACAAATTTGATTTTGTATAATGTATAATTGTACGCAAGGTATAATTGAATATTATATATGTCAGGGTCATTGTAGTGATGCGACTAAGATCCCCACACTACCGAGAATTGCGGACCTTGCACGGTGTGTTGTAGAACATTTTCCACGTTACCTCGTAAAATAAGAAAAAATAAAAAAATCTGTGCACGTTAACCGTTACTAGGGTACCATCTGTGCACGTCGACATTTCGACGTGCATGGTTGGGAATGTCCCAACAGTGCACGTCTCAATTAATATGGTCAGATTTTAAAGTTGCAAGTCCACATGCACAGATGGGAGACTCCCAACTGTACACGTGCAAAGATAAGAGACTCCCAACTGCGCACACATCAATTAATAGGATTAGACATTTTTGAAAGTCCACGTACCCAGATGGTACCTACCTAACTATACATGTCTCAATTAATAAGATAACATGATCAAACTTACAAGTCCGCGTGCACATATAGGGGACTCACAACTGTGCGTATATCAATTGATTGGATCCGACTTTTCATTCAAAAGTCTATGTGAACAGATGGTACCCTCCTAACTGTGCACGTTTTGATTAAATCGATCAGATTTTCAACTTTCGATTCCACATGCACAGATGGTACTCTCCCAAATGTGCACGTCTCGAATAATACGATCAGATTTTAAACTTTCAAGTCAACGTGTATAGATGGTACTCTCGAAACTGTGTACATCTCAATTCCCGTGGCCCACAGCGTGTACAGTTGTACCACCGGCTCTCG
Source organism: Andricus quercustozae (assembly GCA_932072015.1). Classification (NCBI taxonomy): domain Eukaryota; kingdom Metazoa; phylum Arthropoda; class Insecta; order Hymenoptera; family Cynipidae; genus Andricus; species Andricus quercustozae. The sequence continues at coordinate 2,507 of CAKNWU010049005.1, forward strand.
ACGTGCACAGTTGTTCTGTGCACAGTTATACCCCTCGCAAATTGAGACGTGCACAGTTGGTAGTGTACCATCTGTGCTCGAGTACCGTCTGTGCACGTCTAGATTTCGACGTTCAGAGTTGGGAGTCTCCAATCTGCGCACGTTAACCGTTGTTAGGGTACCTTCAGTGCACGTCGACATTTCGACGTGCACAGCTGGAGTGTCCCATCTATGCACGCCACATTTGAGACGTGCACAGATTTCCTGGTGTGGTCTGTGGCCAACAACGTGCACAGTAGTTCCAGTGGCCACCGACGTGCTAAGAATGGGCTCGTGCACTGTTGCTCCGTGCACAGTTGTCCGTCGCCCCATTTGACATCATTGAGGGCCCACGCCCGTTCTCGGTGGTCAAGCTCCCACTCGACATTAATTAATCGCAGTGAAAAACACGTCTAAGATATAATCACGAACGGTTGCCCATCTCAGCTCTACCATGCCCGAAATATGGGGTCCGTCCTGATGATCGCGCGTGTGTTCTCATTGACTGTTTTCGCCTGTGGTGGTTTTTTGTGATCTAAACTGTGTCTGATTTTTGGAAGGTGAAGTGCGGGGCTAATAATTGGCTAAATTTGTCCATACCTTGGGTCAACAAACATTGAGTCTCAGTCTGGGGAACAGCTGACCGGTGCAGATATGAACTAAGAATGGGGGCACCCGGCATGAATTCTGCTGACGTTAATCGATGAGAGGCCCTGCTAAATTCCATAAAGGAGGACACTTCGATAACCAAGAACGATGAAACTGCCTTAAAATAATCGACCTCTTAGATTCAGAGCGAATTAGACCTTCTAAGGGACGAAACAGAATCTCTGAAATTAAAGAATGAGCATCTGGAGATAAAAAAACACGGATTTAAAGAACGACACGAAACTGCTAAAATAAGATGTTTTGCTGCTTAAAAAAGATGCCCATGCCAAGAATGTGATTCTACATAAGTTCAAGGATACTGAGGCATACAATAACGACCTAGGCTCGTCTGTTCGAAAGATTTTTTCGAATATTCGTAAGCAAAAGTAGGATCTGTAGTGGTAGAATCTACATCTCATCTGGGAAAGAATTCTGGTGCCAGCACGGTGCTGATTAGGTTGGGTTCTCTAGCACAAATTATCCAGGTCCTTGAAAAATCAAAATCCTTCACGGCCATGCGGTTGGCTTCCTCGAGTGACATGTCGATGTTTTAAAGGCAAGGGAGAGGGTAACTCATCTAGAAAAGGAGGAACCTACAAGATCGAGGATATACAGTTGCAATTATAGGTAATTTCTTTGGAATTCAAAGAAAAAGTTCTGTTATCTCAAGAGATTATTTCTATGTCTGCTGGCCCTCCTTCCAGCTTGTTGGATAGATTTCTTGAGGCGAATGAGACAGTTCAGAGGCAGAGGTAGACCCACCATTGCTACCTTTCTATTCGGAAAGATGCTCCAGGACTCGCAAGTGGGAGCAAGGGAAACAAATGATTTCCTCCTTGGTAATTGGGAGCTTAGCCCGGATTTTTTTTCTGGGGCTATCATGGATTTGCTAATATCGGAAGCTTATCAATATTTTGCTTTGACTCAGATATTTTATGCTTGAGCGAAACTTGGCCCTCATCGGTACCTGCAACCATCTCTTGGTTACTTCAGCACGGCCTCTTAATTCTGGAAGCGACGCGATTAATTAAATTTGGTAGAGCTAGTGAGGGCTTCGCGCTGTTTGTGAATCGGAAAAGGCGGACCTGTGAATTGTTGGATACATCCTCAGTGACGATTTTCGTAAAGTGCGCAGATCTTTCTATGGTCTGGATTTGATCAGGTGATTATTCGGCTAGCCTGACTCATCTCTCTTCTGGGGGGTTGAGCACTAGAGACCTGGCGGCATGTGCTTTACCTTTCATAGGAGTGATAAAAAGACCATCAACCTTGAACTTGCATGAATGGCTGACCTTGAGGGAGGATACAAGCAGGGTATTTCCGGATTGGCTGATCTTTCTAAATTCGCAAGTGACGCTCGGGTCTTCGTTGGCTACCTTAAACGAAAGTATTATCTCAGCAATTAATGCGGCGGCCTCGAGAATCAGGGTTTACACTGGAGGATATTCAAAACTTTAATTAAGTTAAAAAAGTGTATAGCTCACCGCTAATCTCTAAGAAAATTGCTTTTGAGATGGTTGTGAATTATATAACCGAATTCCAGACAGGTTTCTTCTCTACACTCCTGAATACATGGATTTCGCGTGTTTTTTTAATTTCTTATAGGCCTTTCTTTCAATCAACCATGACTTAATTTGTTCTAAACTGTTAAGACTAGGCATTAGTACGAAATTCATCAAGATAATTGAAGCCTTTACGATGCGTATAAGATGTCCATCGATACACCTGAGGGTCTCACTGATGCAGTTCGCGTAACTTGCGGGGTTCTCTTTTTTATTTTACCAATTGGAGACCTTAAAGATTTTTTTCGGAACCGGATGTGAGGGGCTCTTTATCAATCATTCAATTTAGATTATCTTACTGGCATATGCCGATGACATAGTCGTGCTTGCTGACTCCCGAATTGATCTCCAGAGGAGAATTAAGGTCCTAGCTGAGTATTATGAACTAAATCATTTGGAGGTTAATACGTCCAAGACCAAAACAATGTTATTTTCTAGATGGAGGATGCTCAGTATTCCGGGTTTCACTTTCAATGACACACTGCACCAGATGGTAATAAAAGAGTTGCTGCAGCAAGGAGCAGCAGCTTTGCAAGTTCCGCAGAATTCCAAGGCAGAGCCCTGGCACTCCAAATTAATTTTTTTTTAAAGTCCCGCAACTAATGTCCCCCTTCATGCTATAGGGATTTGGAGGCTAAGGTATTGTGAGAAATTCGAGGTCATTCAAACCACTTTCTTCAAGAAAGTGCTTGAGCTCCCTCCTTATACACCAAGTTATGCTCTGAGACTGAATCTTGGTAGTATCCCAATTGCCAATATCATCTTAATGATGGCATTGAAATGATTAGAGAGAATTCCGAGCATGGGGAAAGAGAGTTTGCCTAGAATTTGTCTAATAAAGCTGCAGCTCCTTTGCAGAATCGGGTACTGGTGACCCTAAATTTAACTGGGTGCCATAGACTAAAAATCAAATGTCATTGTGCGGGGAAGGTGACCTGTGGCCTGGCTTAAGCTGGCTGTGCCTGCAGGTTCGTAAAGAGACAATTCTGGCCAAATTCGAGGCTCACCTCCGGGAGGTTGACATGCGCAGGTTAGTGCCGTCTTTATCCTTGCATGAGCTGCCCACATTTGCATTCACCAAATGGGTCGTGGATTATATCCGTCTAATAAAAGACCGTTCAAGTTTGCCGGAGTTCTCGCACAGGTAAGTCTCATGGGTGCCGTGAGAGGGAGATTTTCGGCGAGGGAACTTAGTTTGGTTTCATTAAGGGGCATCTCTGTTCAATTTGTAATCTGGGAACGGAAGAGATTCTTTTTTATTTACTAGCAGAATTCCAAATGTACAGAAATGTTAGAGCATTCTTTTTTAGGCTCGCAATCTGCCCTAAAGCCTTTGACGCGTTCTGGATAGCGCTTTTAAACTCACGCGATGAAACAAATATATGTTGTAAAGCAATGTACCTACTTGGAGTCCTGAAAGTCAGGAGCCATATTATGCCTTCTTAGCCTAATAACTCTGTATCTGTTTGTAAACCGAATTATTTTTCGTAAGCGAAAAAACTAGACTTTCATATTTCACCTTCTTCGAATAGGTCTTAAAACCTCAGAAAATACCGTAGCAGATTATTAAATATGTATTTTATTTGTATTCTTGAATCTCACGCTGTTTTTAAATAAATAATCAGAATTCTCGCATTTTATTTGACCCAACAAAAATTAAAATGTGTTCAAAAATTACAAAATAGTGGATGATTTTCTAAAATTCTTGAAATTAAATTTTCTCAAATGCACCACTTTTTCACATGTGTATATTTGTTGAGAAATAGGTGGAAATATGTAGCAATCTGTACTACTACATATTTCGTGAGTAGCGTTCTCGGTAAACCACAGCTTCGAATTAAAAAAAAATTATTTTTGTAGAATCTAATTTTGCATTCTTCTCGGAAACGCTGAAATATATAGAAAAATGTCTAGATAAAAGTTCTTCTATCTGTTGTAACAGCTTGCATGGTTTACGGGAAGTAATACAAAATTATATTAAAATTTTTTTTCCCGTCCTCAAAAATCTTTTAGCCTGCATAAAACTCATAGGATGCATATGTTGTATCAGCAGAAACTGTTTTAAAATATTAGGATTTTGTTCAAATATGAATTTTTCAATGTAAACCAGTGTATTACTGAAATAGAGATTCTCACCATAGAATGTTATATCTAAATGCAAAGTCATTCTAAAACCCGAAGCTGGACCTCTCTGCCAGATTTTAAATGGAATTGGTTCTCAATTTCTCTCAAACCTCATCAAATTGCCTAAATCAAACGCCTAATCATTTTTTACACCTATTGAAATTCCTCAAAATCCTTAGAGTCCCATTGAAATCTCCTTAAATATTTTGTTATCCCTAGAAATCATCTGAAATTCCTAAAAATGTTTATAAATCACTTAAAATCCAGTGAAATTCCTCGAAATCTGTAAAAATGATTTGAAATCATGTGAAATCATGTGAAATCGTTTGAAATATTTTGAAATAATTCAAAAATCCTTAAAACCTTTTAAACTACTTCTGGGTAATATTTTAGATTTTTTTTTAATACTCCGAGTTAAGTTAGCTGCGAGATAGTTAGCTCTTAGATAGTCTCTGAAATATTTCACAATTCTTTAAAGCCTCTATTAATTATTTTCAATGCTTGAGATCCTTTCAAATCCTTTCAAATCCCATAATATTTTTTGTAATCTCTTAAATTGGGCTAAACTCGTTTAAAACGCCTTGACACGTCTTGAAATTTGATAAAATCGCTTGTGATAATAATTGCAAATCACTTGAATTTTTTTTTAACTTTTAAATACACAAAGATAGCATCTGAATTTTTTTGAATTTGATGGAATTTTTAGAAATCTTTAAAATCTTAATGTCTGTTGTAAACCCAACATTCAAATGATGTACCCCTCGACTTCAAAGGATTAACGACAATGAATCATGTTTTTTATTAATGAGATTAAGTTTTATTCTCTCATCAAAATGGATACAATAAACAGGAAATATATCGCCATCATAAAGATCACAAATTAAATTAACAGTTATAAGCAAATCGAAAGTTAGTAGTGGATTTCAATTTTAAATGTAATAAATGGAGCAATTTCAATAAGTCATTAAAAAACCGAATTCAGGTTTCAAAGCCAATTTGTTTTGATTTTCTAATCTAGCGACAGATTTGGAGTTTTATTTTTATTTCGGAAAATGAAAAAGTAATTATCTCATTTGAGAAAGTAGCACAGGAATTTATTCTATTATTCAGTTTGTTTTTCGTACATATTTTATATGTTGACAAATATATACACAAATATTAAACACTATTATCATGTTCTACAATTTGAAAATGAAACTCATTTGATATACTTGTATTTTGGAGGGAAATCGTGAATCAGCCGAGGTCAGTTGGTCAGCTGGCCTGATCGTCGCTTACTTGGCTGAAGATCGAATAGCTCGGAAACCTATCCGCGTTTTTCGAATTTTTTAGAGGGACGGCGATTTGTCAAGCTCAGCTTAGAGGGCAGCACCGTGAGTGAAGATGTGCATTAGAATGAGTGAAGATATGCTTAGAATTTCGAAAACAATGCTTCAAACTAACACCTCAATACTGGGATATGAAGGATTGATATAATGCCGCACGTGTCAGTCATCGTCCCCATGACCCATGTTACTTAAAACACTTACTTTTGAAGATATTTTACAAAACCTATTATTGAACATTATCAGTTTTTCACACTTATGATTTTTAACAGTAAATAATACTTTTTCTAAACGTAAATACTAATTATGGCTCACTAAAGTTTACAATAATACATACAGAAATACCACGATCTCTTATCACAGTAGGAATCTTTAGAACATTACCTCGATTATTCCTAAATTAATAAACTTAATTTAATTATAGACATACAATAAACCAAATATTGATACGAAATGTCTCTGCGTGGGACTTTACATTTTTAAAAATTATTGATTATTGATTACCATTTATCGATTATGAGTCTAAGATATGTTATGTGCTATAAATATTAGTCGATTAATGAGATGAGAGCTTTATATAATTTTGAAAGAGAGCAACTGACATTGCTATTAAAACCTATTTTATTTACTGTTTAAATATAACGGTTGGTGAAATTTACTTCGGTGGAAATCACTCATTTCACGAATGATCAGTTTTGACATTTGTGTACTCTTCTGAAAATAAAAACTCAACATGTCAAAGTGTACCGCACGAATTGACTCTCCCGTATGTGGGTAATAGCTCAGGCAGTGCGGTAATAAAATGCCGACGCAAAGTGTTTCTGTTAACCGCAGTGAACTTTTTTTAAACCCATTTTTGTAAGAATAATAAAATTGAAATAACATCAATATAATAAGAGTGAAATTGTTAATGTGGAGTAAAAGCCTCCAATAAAATAAATATACATATAAAAAATACTTAGAGTCTTAGTAACAAGTAAGATGTCATGTATCAACCCTAGTGGAACAGGACAGTCTAGACTCTAACCTGGCGCAAATCAGACGGTCTACTTTGGGGCTGACCAGGACTATAACACTTTTGTAAAGTCAACGGCTAAATGTTCTAGACAGCGGCTAGCTAGACACTATCTAGACGCTCTAGTGAGAGGCGAATAAGTAAATAATAACTAAATAAATAGTACTAAGTATATAATAAACAAATGGTAAATAATATAATAATAGTAAATAATAAATAAATGACTAAGCAATATTTACTTTTCTTCTAGAACTCTTATGCCAAAAATGGAATATTACAGGTGTTAGCGATGACAAGACAATAAGATTAGAAAATGATTATAGGGAAGAAGAGAAAAAATGCAAAATGCTTTCGAAGGAAATAAGAAATTATTTTGAAAATTGGGCAAGGGCGGTAAGAAAGGAGTAGTGGTACAGGGTTAGTCGGAATTAGGAATAGAAAGGGTAAATAGTGTCGAACACGGACGAAGTAAAAGTAGGTTATAGAGACAATTATAACGAATTATTAGGAAGTAAAGCTATGGAGCAGCAGAACTGCGATATAGGAGACGATACGTCGGAAAACCTGGTTGAAAGAATTTGTGCCTCTGAGATTAGAGATATAATTAAGAATTCAAAGAATGGTAAGGCTGTTGGTGTAGATGGTATAGAAGCTGATGGTCATTCCACTAAATATGGACGTATACACATAAGGCCAATTTTTTCATAATACATTATGTATGGGGGAGGGCAGCCAGATGAAAGGACTTAAACGGGTATATCGAAAAGTGTACAAGAAAGAGTTAATGGAGATGTATCGGACAGGGGTGATAGATAACAGGGGTAGATGGCTACGGAGGTATGTAACAGAATGAGGCCCATCGAAGGAAAAGCAAGCACGGGGCGTGGTGTAATATTATAAGCAGTAATAAGTGGAGCGTGAGGGGTGATAGATACTTGAGTGTTGAGTCGGAAGGGGGTAAGTAGGAGGGCAAAGTTGCATTAATAGAGAGTGAGTGTAAGGGAAGGTGTAGATGGGATAAGAGAGTGTGAAATACCGATTGGACGAGGGGACGTTGCTTATGAATACACTGTAAAAAATCTTTGGTGAAATTTACAATCAGTTGTAATTTCATGCGCAGTGTATTTTCAAGTCACAACGTATAAGCTGGTAAATTTACTAATATCACACAGAAATGGACTATTTAGTCCGATTTTACCTCTTGGAACAGTGTAAAATTACAGACCGATGTAAAATTACTATGGCCGACTATGGAAATTAATCGATCCACGTCGCACGTGGTAAATGTATGATAGCGAATAAATTTCAATGAATTTATGAATTAACATCTTTTAGTGAAGTTTCAGTCTCTAGCGTAATTAAACAGACCGGTATTATTGTTACGTCTTGGCATCCTGAGAAATTACGTGCAGCACGTAAATCGACAATCAGAGAGATAGAAGTTTTTTTCGTTGAGAATGATAACTTAGAAAAGTTATCTGCGCTTAATTTATTTTGCTAGAGTGTTTAGAAATTTTAAAGCTCACGAACATAACCTCAAAATTGAAATTTTTCACTGCCAATTTACGTTCTGTAATTTTTGTTCGAGAAGTATGTAAACTTACATCGTTGAACGCAGGTTGAATAATTTCCATTGTGGCACGATTTAAAATTGCACCAACTTATTTTACAGTGTAGAGAGGGCCTAGAAAAAGTTTATGAGAGATCCTGGTAAAAGAGTGATGAGCGGAATAGGAACGATGAGCTGCGGGAGTATTCGGAGAACGCAGTAAGGAGAGAGGGTGGAACGTTGATAGGACTTCCACGTAAGCTGTGGAATTCACCAACATATCAATATTATTCCACCTAATTTAGTTTCCGTTAGATTAACGTCAGCTAATGTTTCAGAATATACAAGATTTTGTACGTAACTCTCCTAATATAAAAACATTTAAAATTGAAAGCTACAGATGGTAGAAAGTGGATAGAGCACTGAGTTTGGTAACTATTAAAGAAGGGAGAAGGAAAAGGGGGGAAAATACAGATTTCCCGCTTCTTAGTTAACGGCATTGCTTCGACAGTCGTAATTCTTAGTTTCATTATTACTGAGTGCTATATATTATTTCGAAATGCTAACTAATTGAAATTCATCCTCGCTTTTAGATTTGAATAAGGCAAAGGTGAATAAGAAATAGCACCAGCTTCAATTGTGCTAAAACATGAAAATGATCCAAATACAGATAAACCCTTTTTTTAGATCTCGGAATTAATTTTATGTATTTAAATGTGTAAATAAAAACTCTAAGTCTTGCGAGAAAAGGAAGACATTCTTAATTAATTTTATTGAAATATGTTATGATTATTTTCATACTATCTTAATACTTTATAACATAATCAAAGCCGGTTTATAATATTATTTTATTCGATATTTTGTTGATACTAATAATTAATTCACCTACCAAATTTTCGTAACGTAATATTATAATTAGAACACGAAAGTCTGAGTTATTTCTTTAAGACACCTAATAAGCAAGAAGTAATTTCAACACACGCATGACTGAAGGTCATGACAGATATGAGTTTAAAAATAGATATAACAGATTCACATGTGTCGAGAAAAGCCCCTGATTATAAATATCTAGGGTAATTTTCCTAAAAGTAGGTCGCTTAATGTTTAGCCAAGTTGTTTTAAAACAAGCACAATATTTATGAAAAAAGACTATTCTCTAAACTATATTTTGAAAGCTTTGAACCAAAACAAGACTTTCTTCCGTTTCCACTTTTTTTGGTCTAAATAACCGATTTCAAGTTATAGCATAATAAACGATTAAATTTGCATCAAAATTGACATATTTGCAGGTAGATATCTCAGCACTTAGTGTACCAAAAAATTTCGAAAAAGATTAAAATGGCTTTCAAAGACTCGTACTCTACAAACGAAAAAGAAATTTTCTGATCGAACCCTTCGCCTAGGTCCGCCTACTGCGATTTTTTGTTATGACCACTAGCGCCATCAATGTGCGAGCGTGGCAAAAATTCTCTCAGTGACAGCGAATTTTTCGTGACATTACTAATTTGGAGCGTATAAGCAAAACATGTGTGGTGCACGCAGTGGCTTGCAAAGTACGAAAAAAGTTTATTAGCATCTGTGAATACGTGTCCAGAAAGTGAAGGGAAAACATGCACTCAGCAAAGTAAGCATTCTGAATGTATTGTGTGGTTTATGTTTGATAACAAACCAAGGAGAAAATGCAATGCCGTAACGTGTTTGGTTGTGGTGTGACGCGATGCGGCAATGGCGCTTGTCGTCCAGGTTAGACCATTAGTGCATTCAGGGTTGGCCCATCGTGATTCTGTGCGTTAAGGGGCATACCCGATCAAAAACAAAAATTCGGCCCGATTTCGGCCAAAGCTCGGCTGGAGTTCGGCCGACAGCACCGGTCGATGTCGGATAATGATATCGGCCAATATCTGTAGTTGATATCAGCCGATATCGGCCAAATTTTTTTACGATCGAGGTGTTGACAACGCTGCGGCAGTTTTCGAGCTACAAAACGCCAATAACGTGAAATATGATTAAATGAAGAGAAAATAAAATGGAAAACTCATGCATTGTCGTTTTCTTTTTCGTCTTAGCAGTACATCTCGGAGCAAGCGAAATTTTGTCAAGATCATTTTCAATCACTTCAACACATATTTCGTCGATTTTTATCGATGGGCCTACCTAGATGGCAACGGCCGACCTTGACAGCATCTCGTGTTTTTTTTAAATCGCTATAAAATTTTCATTTTTCACCCAATCAATTTGCAATGTTAAGAAAAAGTATACCTTTTTCCCAGACCTTTCCAACGGCGTTCTTGAATTTACCAACTTCTTCTCGTAAACGGAAGTTCTGGGCAAAAGTCAGAAGGGTGGCCAATCCTGACGAGATGCCTCTAAGCAACTCGACCCAAAAATATATCCTTCCTCTGTAAAGCACGCGCCTTAAAAAGTTATTGGCTTAATTGGTTAATTGTGCAAAAGATGTGTAAGCAGACAAAATTTGTATCTTAGGTCAAGCGTTCTGAAAAATATTTTCCGGAATTTTAAAATGTAAATACTTTATTTATTTTAAACAAATTGTTTAAACTTTCATAGGTATTTATATGTTTCTGAGTTCTGCTGAATAATATTAATCTTTTAATGTGATTACAAAAGAATGTCTGCGTTTCTTCTGTTCAAATAAACTATGATTATAAAAGACACTGCGCTATTATAAATCTTTTTGCCCTTTATAAGTTCTAAAAATAGTTAATTTTGAAGGAGTAAATTGTAATGGTGTTCTACAGAACGTCGAAGTATCACTTTGACGGCACAGTTCCGGAACGTTCTGGAAGACTGTTATATTTTTGTTCTAGAACAGTTCTGTCAGTAAATTGAAACCATTTTTATAGAACACTATTCCTTTTTTGAACTAGAACACTTACAGAAGGTGTTTACTTTCATCTTTCTTTTTTGCATCTTTCTGATGCTTACCCTGCTTGTGTTGTGCAAAGTCACGACTTTTTCTTTTTGAAAATGTTGCCTGATTAGGTTAGCGAATGCATTATTCAAACTCTAAACGAACGTGGTAAAAGTCTTGAAACATTTTCTTATAATTATTTCCTAGCTATTTTTTGAGAGCAATTGTCCGGTAACTAGTAACCGTAGGTAGGTTCGTGTCTCTTAATGCCATTGCTTCTCTCCTTCCTGCGACGTTATTTTTCTCTCCTTTCATAGCACTCTCTTTCTCTTGGGAAGTCGGTACGTCCACGAACCGTGTTCTGAAAGTGCAGCGCTTTATGAAGTATTCGTAGACGTGCTCGGCATACAAGCAGCCCAGCTAACCACTAATTGTAGTTCGCAGAAGAGTTATTACAAGGGGAGAGGCGAAACACCCAACCCACAACTTCCGGAATCTCCTTCCCCTTCCAATTACATCGAAAAACGGCCTACAACCTCCCTTAATAATTTTACCGTCCACGCGCTTCACTTCGTTTTGCCATTCCTCCGAAAATCGTGCTAGAGAGCGAATTTTCAGTGAAAAGCTTGTACAATATACATAGACTACATTATCTGTCCTAGTTAGAAATCAGAGGGGGGGGGGGGGGGGTTACACGGGGTTTGGTTCGTTAAGACAAAGTTACGCAGGGAAAAGTCTTAAGTTTGTTATATAATTAGACGTATTCCTTGCCAACCCCAGTGTCCATTTTACGTACCTCTCTTGTGTCCAATTCACCTCCTCACTTTCCTTCTACCCCCACACCTCCACTCCATAAAATAGCACACTTATCACTAGCGAGTCAAACAATTTCATTCTCCTTCCAAAATTATCTGCAAATAACTTCTTTTCCAACCCCCACACCTGCCTCATTAGCATATTTGCCCTCCTCACTCTCCTTTTATGTGATCGTCCATACCCCCATTTCTCCGAAACAAGAAGCCAAGTTACACAAACTCTTTCACCATCTGCACCACCTTTCCCTTCCAGTTTCATTCCACTTCCTTATCCCTTCCACCTCCTTTCATGAACACCATAACCTTGGACTTTTCCCCATTTAGCTCTAACCTATTGTTATCCAGGTATCTTCTCAATCTCTTCATCATCTCCTTTAAGACATCCTCGCTTCTTGGCAGCTGCACTATGTCATCTGCATACGCGAGTGCCCAAAGTCTAACCCCTCCTACCCTAACTCCTCTTACCACTCCGGCCTCTAGCTTACTTTTCACATCCGTGATTAAAATCGCAAAAAGGGTTGCAAAAAACGGACACCCTTGCCTTAAACCCCTATCCATCCAGAAACTTTCCGAAATACACTCCCCTCCTCCTACCTTATCTTTCCTCTTTTCATATGTCTCCGTTACCCTCTCGATGAGGCCTCTCTCCACTCCACTCTCCTCCATCGCATCCTATAACCTCCCTATAGACTTGTCGTAGATATTGTTGATTAGCGTAATCCCTCTATAATTTTCCCGCCTATCCCTATCTCCTTTTTTATACAGTGACACTATTAATCCCTCTCTCCAACCTCCTCGGAATATCTTCCACTCCATACTTTCTTCATTACCTCCTTCAGCTCATCCCTAAACTCTTGTGTACCAAACAGCTACGCCTCGTTCTCTGCTCCGTCCTGCCCTGCTGCCTTTGACCTTCTAAACTTCCTAATCTGTTTCTCTATCTCCTCGTCATCAAACGTTTCTTTTAACAACTTCCTCCACTCCTCACTGCCTATCTTCTCGCTTATCCCCACTCTACGGTTGCTAAACGTTCTTCTTACACGTTAATCTAACCCCTTTCTCATTTCTACGCTTTCCCCCCTTTTCCCTCTTTCCACTTCTTGTACTTCCTCTTCACCTACCTTTTGATATTTTTACATTCCCTAGCCCACCACGGTTTCACCAGACCTTTCTCCTCCTTTTAAATACCTTCTTTTGCACACACCCTTTCACTTTCTTTTTCAAATCCTGCCATATCCCTTTCACCGACTCCTCTTCAAAGCGTATCTACCCTAACTGCTCCTGATACTTCGCTATCGCCTCCCTCGTCCAGCTCACCCTCTCCCCCATCGACACTTTTTCCCCACCTTGCCTTCCGCCGCTCTCCCCGCTTATCCACAACCCTAATGGCTGATGGTCTGATTCTACCCTTTCTTCTACTGCGAATCTCTCCGTCTTTTCCCACCCTTGCATATTCATGGTTATATAGACTATTAGCAATACCCCTACCATACTTACATGATCGTGTTCTCCCTCTTCGTCTCCTGTTACCATACCGTTCGCCACCACCCAGCCTCTAACCCCCCATCCCATCCTTATTGTACACTGTCACAAACTTACATGTTACTCCTCCCATTTTTACTGCCCTCA
>CAKNWU010049006.1:0-14244 GCA_932072015.1 Andricus quercustozae
CTTTTATCAGTTTGGAAATAATTAAATAATTGATTGAAAGAGAAACTTGAGAATTTGACCGGGAGAAAAGCGTGACATTACCGGAAGTTTTAAATGATCCATTCCTAAATTTCCCAAGGAACATTTAATTTTACGAACTTTTTCCATCTTTTTTTTTCTTCAGGCTTCGATTTTGGTTCTGGTCAATGTCTCCAGCTACTGGTTAAATTGTTCTGCCCGTCCAAAGAACGCCTTTGGACTCTGATTTTGAAATTTAAACAATTTAATTTGGATTGAAGGCGAAATTTAAGTCTACATGATGAAACGGTCTTAAACTTTAAATGAATTCAAGTCTGACAATACCGGTAAAGTACTACTTGAGGGTACATTGTAATGTTGTACGCATTCTCAATTTTCTTCCCCGCAACTAAATAAATTTCTTTATTTTGTAGGTAATGATGAATATTTAGGATGATTTTGAGCGAATTTATGAGATTATTATTCTAGAATTTAAAAAAGAAAATGGAAGGTCTTTTGCTTCGCTGTATTTTTTTCAGAATTGCAGTTTAGAAGGGACTTTTTTCTAAGAAAAAGCCTTCGGAATGAGCAAATATTATTTAATGGTCATAAGTGAATGATTTAGGCTACATTTTTTAACTTACATATGAATTGACTTTAATTATGACTTTACTCAAATCATTCACTTTTTGTATAATTTATAGTATACGAATGCATGCTTCAAAATATTATTGCTATTTTTCTGAAGACTTTATTCAGAAAACAATTTGATGATTTTCCTTATATGAAGTTTAGACGACCTTACAAAGAAGGAAGTTTTTCAGCAAAGATCTGTGTTTATAACTATACTATTCTCTGAAATGGCAGCAAATCGAACACAGAAACAAAGATCAACTAAGTGGGTGTGACATATAGTTCATCATAAATATAAAAAACGAGAGCAGTAAGAGTGTCAAGGAGATTATATCAGCTCGATAACGGTGACATATTAACGCAAACGTTCTTATTGACTGGAACACGCTGCTTTCGCAAATTCACGCACAACGAGTAAAGAAATACAGCTTAATGCGTAGACCACACGCTTAACTGTGTAGTTAAGCGTTGAATTTATCGACCGATTAGCTTGGTCGTGTGGCATCGGGAGCTGCTAAATGTGATTTGCTAAATCTATTGATTATTGAATGCAGTCAAGTGCAAACGTGATAGAGTGAAGAGCACTTATAATTACGATAGTGGCAGTGTTCCCGATTCATCAGGTTGCTTGATGGAATCTTGAGGTGGAGCAGAAGAATGTTTATTTATTTTCTTTGCTAATAATGATTTTCTATTATAATTAAGTGTTGACAACATTGGGCAAAAATGTACTTACTACTTTTCAAAAGCCAAGAATGATTGATTTGCAATGATTATTAAGGACATATAAATTCCTACATTTTTCAGCGATCACAGTTGCACCAATAATTGGTAAGACTAGGTAGTTAATTTTCTAGCAACTTAATTTTAATACAACAGCATTTAGGAATACCGAAAAATAATGATTTCAAACAAATAGAGTATAACTTTAATTCTTTGGCGTTAAAATGTAAACTTAAGTAGTAATTGACTTCTACTGTCAGACGACGAAATTGAATTCAGTTTATTCAACAATTTTAGAGAATAATATTATCTTAGTATAAATAAGTTCGTATAAAAATCAATTTTTTTTGCATTCTATTTGTTCACAATGTATGTACATACAAACGTCGTAAGAGATGCTAGCTTTTTAGCACTAGCGATTGATGAACAACTTTCTTGATTTCGATTGTCTCGCTCAACTGTCTTTTGCTACTCGGAATCGAATGAACAATATAGCTAAAAGTCTGAATCTACGTGTGAAAATTGCGGATTTCACGTCTTAAAGTAACTTGAAGATAAAAGTTATTTTTCAGAACATTTTAAAGCATCAATTTAAATTAAATTAATTAATTATAAAAAAAATTCTTTCTTGATGTTACAGTTTTTTCGATTTTACACGTTCTAGAAATGTTTAGCAATTTCTAAAATATATTACTTAATTCTAGAATAATCTATAACATTTTGACCATTCTGGAATATTCAAGAACATTCTACAATATTCTAGAACATTTTAGAACTTTGTAGAACATCATTAAACATTGTAGAAAATCCTAGAACATCAAAAAATATTTTAGAATATTCTAGGGAATTCCAGAAGCATCTAGAATATTGCACTATTACGCTTTTATCAGTTTGCATATAGTCATATATAGATAGTCTATGGTCTATAGTTATATAAATTGACCTAAAGAAAACCGGAAAATGACTAGGAATAATTTAGAGAATTTCGGAACATTAAAAAAAAATCTAGAATATTTTTAAAAGTACCAGAAATTCCTATGACATTGCATAATTGTACCATCTAAATCTAAATTAGTGAACTTATTTCCTTTATTGAAAATTACGACTAAAATATTATTCAGTGTTCACTTAAAAATTAGTCAGAAGTTGAAAATTACTAAAAGAAGTGAAGAAATAATACTAAAAATTAGTCGAAATTTTCACTAAAGTAAATTAGTTCCTCTCTTATCAGTATTTCAGCTGTAGACAGTAGAATATTTAAAGAAATTCTGAGACAAAGTTCAGGAAATGATCATTCCAGAAATAGACTTGAATTTTTTTCCATAATGTCCACAGAATGTTTTATTCATTACATCAGTTCATTGATCTTTGATACTTGAAATTAAAAAGGTGAGATCGATCATAAATAGGGAAGGCCTTTTTGAAAAGTCCAAATAAGCCCGATATCATTAATGAAACTTTCAGGTATATAAAACGCGCCAAAATAATTGATCAATTTTTAGGGGAAGCCAAAATGTATTATGAAATAAAAATGTAAACCTAATTATAATAAACTTAATTATTAATTAATAAATTTAATACATATGTCCATGACACAAGTTATTTTTTACATTTATGGCTTGTTTCTAAAAAGTTGTGAAATTTAAGTCCTAGCCGTTTTACCCGTTTCCATGATTTAATAGACTTTTTAAAAATAATACATAAAGTGCTTACATCGAAGTAGTTTTTAGCAAAGTAAGTTGTTGTATTTTTTTAATGACATTTGAAAAACTATTTAAACAGTTTTCATTTATTTAAAGAAAATTTTCTCCTACAAATATTAAGAGCGATATTTTTTGTGGAAGACAATTTGGAATTATTTAAACAATTAAGAATCATTCACTTGCGCCATTTCATAGGAAAGGTGGAAGAAATTTTTTTACATCAGAACTTATACATTAATTTTTGGAATAGTAATAATTTTTGTAACATTTTTTTTAGTTAGGTTTTTTTTCAGATATATTTTTTTGAGATAAGAAAATACTGATTGATGAGCGACATAGTGTAAGAGATTTGAAGAAGCTAGAATTTTGTCCGCCTTTCCTATGAAAAGAAGCAACTGACTTTAATTGTTTAAATAATTGCAAACTGTCTTTCGCAAAAATGATCGCTCTTAACATTTATTAACAGCATCATTTATTTCAGAAAATATTACCTTTTCTCGATTTTCGGGAGAAAAAAATTGTTTAAATAAATCAAAATTGTTTAGATAATTGCCAAATGAAGGGCCACATTGCATACGGGAGTAAGTGTCAAACCCCGAATGTTATTGGAAAAACAAAAACCTGTCTAGCTTTTGCGCAAATTATTTTAAACCAAAAAAAAACTAACATACTGAAAAAAGCATCCATCTCGGAAAAAAACTTTATCAAAGGAACGGCGCGTCCGCAAAAAATCGGATTTTGATACATAAAGAATTGCATAACTTTTTTATTTTTGAATAAAAAAAAACAAGAAAGTGCCTTCAAGCTATTGGTTAGTTCTATTGAATCGCGAAAAGAGCGCCTTAAAAAGAATAACCGCGTGCGAGAAAGCCCTTGTCAAATAGCGGCGCGTCCTAAAAAAAACTTAAATTTTGCCACCTGAAAAGATGCGTAACTGTTTTATTTTTTAATTTGGAAAAAAACAAAAAATCTCTTTCGAGCCATTACTTAACTGTATCAAACCGCGAAAGGAACATTCTAAAAGAAGCAACTCCATCCGAGAAAACCCCATATCAACGGTGTGGCGCGTCCCCAAAAACGTAAATATAGACACACAAAGAGTTGCATAACTTTGTTATTTTTTGAATTAATAAAAAAACAAGAAACTACTTTTTAGCTAAAACTTAGCTCTATTGAATGGTGAAAAGAACAGGCAAAAAGATTAAATTGCTTTATAAAAAAATACCAAACATAGATTTTGACTCACGTCTAAATCGAACTCAACCATAATCTTTTACATAAATATGAGTTAGGTTAAAAGAATTGTTTTGAGCCAATAAAACGCAATTTCGAAATTTGGCACTTACGCCCGTATGCAGTTTGGCCTTTCAAATTTCCTAAAAAAATCTCTTAACATTCTATACTTGAGTTATTAATTCCAGAAAATATCAAGATGAGGCGATACAAGACTCAGCATGAGATAAAACCTAAGACGAGGCAAGATCGACACAAGACGAGAAAATATACTCGAGACGAGACAATACCCAAGTCGGGAAAAGACTCAAAGCGAGAAGAGATCAAGACGAGACGAGAAAATACTCGAGACGAAAAAAAGGCGAGGGGAAAAGGGCGAGTAGAGGGGTTGAACGACCTAAAAGACAGCGAAACCATTTTTTGTAGGTATATGTTGTCTAGTTTGACTAATTTTTTAAGTTTTCATTTTTAAAAATTCAGTCCAAATTTCACAACCATTTCGACTACCCTCAGCCATCAATCATGCTTATAGTAAGAATCAGGAATCGAGAAGAATGTCCTATTTTTCTTAGCTACTCCGCAATGTGGCTTTTTAAAAATATCTCTCCTCCGTATTGCGAGGGTTAAGATCGCTGATCCCTCACGACCTCCAGACTCCAGACACCGTGAAAGATGAATAAGAACGAGAAGAGTTGTTCCTCGGTCCTCAGATATCTCTCTGTTCAACCCTCGCACCCTTCACTTCTCCCCTTCTTCTCTGTCCCTCCCACAAAGGAGGCGTCCGATTATAATTATTCGCGACTGAATCACGAGGTACCGCTTCGCCGGCATATAATCCGGAACATTAATTAACCGTGTAGTCATAATACTGTCCGATGGCAGTTGCAAAGGACGTGCTTTTGCTCGCGCGAAGCACCCCGCTTGCATTGTGGGCCGAATTAACAAATGGAGCACGGAGAAGGCGAAATTGCCAGGAGTGGCTCACGTCATGAAGAGGGAAGAGGAAAAAGGAAAGAGGGAACAAGAGAATCAAAGAGAGCGAGAGAGAAATCGAGACTGAAATGACAGACATAGAAATCTGGTCAAGAAGAGGTGAACACTTTAGACTAAACAATAGAGCACTTTCACTCTTAAATGTGTCACCAGACCTTTTTGTACGCCCACATGCTTTATCATTGTACGGGCCGTTTATGGGATCGCGAAATTACTTGATTGACAACATTTGCATAATTGAGGGTGTTGAATGCGATACGTATGTCATTGATATTTAGCTGCAGATTTTTGAGCATTTGCTGTATCGTCGAGTGGGAGGCTTTTTTGCAGCCTACCCTTGATTAACATATATTAGAATTGCAGACATTATAGGCTAATTTTTTCATGAAAGTAGGTCAAAAATAAAAGAATCCTATTTAGTCAAATCTTTAGGTTTTTATGTCTGTTATAAGAAATTTCATACACGGAAAATATTTATACTTGAGGAATTTCCGAATTTGTTCTGAAGTGGCGGATATGAGAAAAAACAAGTAGTAATTACGGACCTATTTTTTATAAATACCATAGAACTTTTTCTAGAAGAATTAGAAATAATTCAGAAAAAATTCCTAAACGTGGAATACAGGTCAGAGGTCTGTAATTTCAAGGTTTAAGTAAAAAAAAGCATTTCATATGTTTTCTGCAGATACTATCGTCTTCAACGATTTATGACTCTTTTAATATACATTAAAAAAATGTAGTCTTTAATTAAAAAAATTTTTGCAGCCTACCCTTTTAATTCTTGAAAATAATATTCAAATTCCATAAATCTTATAAAATTCCTTTTGATACCCCTTGAAACTTTATAGAATAACTTCGGATCTTTACCATCCGTTGAAATCCAATAAAATCCCTGGAAAACCCCATGAAATTCCACAAAGCGTATGATGTTTTCTAAAATCCTGGAAAACGTATTGAAATACTTAAAAGCTTTTAAAATCCATTAAAATCATTGAAATCCTTAAAAATCTGATAAAATCCGTCAAAATCCTTTAAAATTAATTAAATTTTTTTTTAATGTCCCAAAACCCCAAAGGTCCTATAAAATCCTTCAAAATATTCCGAAATCCTAGAAAATTTGTTTAAACCACATATAATTTCTTTTTAATTCCTTAAAACAATTAAAATCCTTTGAAATTTGTTAAAATCTTTTTAAATGAATTTTACCATTAAATTACATAAAATCTAATGATATTCCTTGAAATCTTCTGAAAAATTTAAAGTCCTATGAAATCTTTCAAAATCCTGGGCAAGTATATCTTAGAAAGCCTGTTAAATCTTTTGGAATATTTTTCAATATCCTAAAATCTTATAAATCCTATGGAATACTTTCAGATCTTTCGAAATTTAAAGAAAATTTGTAACATTCTTTGCAATGTATAGAAATATTAAAAAATATTATGATTTTTTTATATCTATTTAAATCCATTACAAATCACTTAAAATCATGCCATAAAAACCCTTACAAATTTTTAACATTCTCTGAATTGCCTTGAACTCATTAACAATACCCTAAAACCTTTTGAATCCTATGAAATCATTCAAAATCCTTTTGAAGCTTAGGATATTATTTGTATTCACAAAAATTTTGCTACAATCTCTGAAAAGTCCCTGAAATCTTTAAAATAATCTTAAGTCCCATAATTGATTCCTTTGAATCCCTTGGACTAATATACCATTTTTAAAATCTTAAAAAAATTCTTGAAACGTTTAAAAGCTTTGAACATACCTTGCAATTATTAAAATTCTTGATTTTAGGGCTCGTATGCAAAATTTTTTTCGGTTCGGTTGGTGAATCCTATTATACTTCTGATCTCTAATTTTACGGAATAAATAATAATATGTCCATATTTTAACCTACAGATATTTAAAGGAAGGAACATAAGCTTCTTTCAGACAAGAAAAAAGAACACTAAGTGTATCAAAAATTCTAATAAAATTGTTTGATAAGTTAAAAATCACTTAATTTTAAATACTTAAAATTTAGAAGGGTTCTCATGCTTTGAATACTTTGATTTTGCAGTTAAGTATTCAATATTTAAATTGAAAATTTGGTCAGTTATGCAATTTTTACATCTTGGAAAAATGTCTGATAACCAGGAAATAATCAGAAACTTGTTTTTATTTTTAGACACCACACTGAAACATTTATATTTAGAATTTGATTGCTAATAAGAAACTTATCGCGTGCACAGAGCGCAAATCGTGATCGCTAGTATAAAATTGGTTAACAATTAGTCAATTTAATTAGACATAGCTCACTATGTGTATAAAACTCCCCCCCCCCCCCCCCCCCGGACCCGGGGGCACGTCTGTGGATCCGCGTCTGTAAATAATTCGCCTCATGTTTCACTATCTACTGGCGATCGACTTGGAGTGACTAAGGAAATATCACTAATTTAAATTCAGCGAGTATTTTAGCTTCTCTGTAGAGGCACTGGGTTTTTAGAAGTTTTCCTGGAAGAAAGTAATTTGCTTTCATGTCGAAAATGCTGCTGGTAATTCCATGCACTCTCGATTCGGGGGACCTGCACAGTCGAGAACAGAAGCTCTGGTGCACGCCTTCGTGCTGCTGATCGGCCTGGCCGATCTCGCCCACTTGGGATAATTGCGTCGAAGACGAGGTGATTAACTGACCAGTGCAACCGCGAGGATCGTGGGTCGGAGATCTATTTCGATCGCGGCACGATCTTGCTCTCCGTCGCAAGTCGCGCCCGCAGCGACTTAGAATGGATCTCTCGATCGAGTGCATTATCCTACAAGCAAATCCATATCAACTCACATCCAATACTCTTATCTACTCTTCCATTTTATTCACGCTGCTTTTATTTTCTCTTCACTCAAATAGCTCCAGTAAAAACTAAAAATACCAGTCAGCGACGTGCAAAAATAAAACATTAATTTAATTTTTAGATTGCTATAAATTTATTCTTTATGTCGATCTAATCATAAACTATAACATTCCGCATGAAATGGTTCACTTTGGCGATCGTAGCTTAGGAGATATTCGCCTTTTTTAGACGAATACGCGCAGGAAAAAGAAGGCTTATATGATTGTAAATTTTTTTTTGCTGTACTTCATGTTACACTGTAACTTTTGATAGAATTAACATATTAGCATGATTTTTTTTATTAAATTGAGGCAATGATAGCCAGAGTGACGTTATGTAAGGCCGTGTTTCACCAGAAATTGCTGAATAAACTGCAATGAATGAACAGGTGCTTGGTCGTTGCGAAGGAGATGTGGTACCCTGATCCCAGTGAATAGTCCAATTCTAGTGGTAACAAGTAGTTTCTTTTAATCTCCATAAGAACAACCAATACTTCACAACAGAGCGACTTATTGAATAATTAATAAACCAAGCTTAGTCTGTATTCCGATCTACGTTGATCACGAACTAGAAGCCCTCATGTCTTCGGGCTGACACTTCATCGGTCGGTCCCCCCTTCGCGGATTCATCCCCACTATCACTAACTGCCGGTCTCCACAATCCCGTCTTTCTTATCAATTTCAGTGGTTCTATCATGGAAGGCGCTGACTCCATCATTGGACCGTTTCCGCTTTCTGCTTCCACCCTTGGTTGGTCATGTTCGGACTGTAAAGCTGGTTGTCGTTGAGACTTTGTTGGAAAATGAGGGGAGTCTATGTCTTGGGTATGTTGTGGCTTAGGTACCTTTTCCACATGCGAGACATGACGCTTCAAAATTTGGTTATCTCCAAGAAATTTAAATTCATTTCCTTTTCTTTCTAATACTTCATATTCCCCCTTGTCAAATCTTGGTGTCAGCTTGTGGGTAACGACATTGTTTTTAAGAAGGACCTTGTCTCCTGTTTGCAAATCCTCCTGCTTGCACCTCTTTCTAAATTTTCCTTTTCCTTTCCTTTGTGGTTGTTCAGAATTTCGCTGTCCTAGGCTTCTTCGTTAGTGCCCTCCTCATTAATCTCAAGTAGTGATGGGATTTTATCTCTTATGTTGCGATTAAACATCATTTCCGATCGTGACTTTCCCGTGGTACCGTGATGTGTTACATTGTGCATTAACGTAAACTTTTGAACTTCTTCTTTTAAATTTATAACATTAGCATAACCGATTTGACTGGTGAACTGTGGTTAATTATCGGCTCTAATAAACTTCGGGAGTCCCTATCTCGTAAACATTTCGGTAAGACGTTGATTTATGACAGAAATGTTGGTTTGTTTTAAAAATTTCATCTTTTCATAACTGGAGGAGTAATCTATTACCACGAGCACAATCTGTTGGTCAATTGCCAAGGGCCCTCGGGAAATTTGTTTCTAGACATAGGGGGTGGTTTGTTCGGCTGCGTTGCCATAAGGCCATCTCTGCAATTCTTGATAAAATGCTCGGCTTCTCAGTCGATCAACAGCCACCATACCTTAGCCCTTAGTCTTCTCGTCATCACTGTTTCACTTGGGTGCCCTTCGGGAGCTAGTTATAGAGTCAGGGAACGCAAATGCAGAGGAATCACTAATTTCTTTTCTCTTAACATCATTGGTCCCAATGTTGAAAGCTCCATGCGAAATGGATCATATACATTTTTGTCAGTTGCTTCCCAGGAGTTTTGATTAATTTTGTCGACAGCCTGTACTATCTCAGGACCTAATTTGCTGGAATTTGCCATATTAGAGATACACATACCCTTAGACACGCTTCTTTAAAATACGGTGAAGACACTTCGATCGCTGTATTGGTCAAATGATTTTTCATTCCCTAGCTTACATAATCTATATATGGAATCAGCGATATTTGATTTTCCAGATTCGCACACTATTTTGAACTTGAACGATTGCAGTCTTAACACCCAGCATTCGATTCGTGCAAGTGGTTTAGATGTGGGTTAAAAAATGGTTTCAAAAGGCATGGTCGGTGATAAGCTCTTGCTGGCAAAATAAATAATATAGGGGTATTTTTGCATCTGCAACTAAACGTGTACGTCCTTGCAGATTTAAGTTTATCAAAACATTTACGGTGATTTGCATTCAACACAAACATAGTTTCATGTTTTGTTAAGTATCGTAATGGCTCTGTTGTGTTGCCTAAGTCGGGGATAAATTTTCCTACGTAAGTAACAAGTCCCAGGAGACATCGAACTTCTTCCTTGGTAGTAGGTTGTCTGAATTCCAAAATTGTTTTTATTTTGTGCTGGTCTGCATCAACACCACCAGGCGATAGTCGGTGCCCGAGAAAGATGATTTCTTTGACTTTTGTCACACATTTGCTCTCGTTAAGGAAAATGTTGTGATCACGAAAGACTTTGAGTACTTTCTCTAAACATCTTTCTCTAACATCAAACGAATACAATGACGTCGTCTAAATAATTCAGAATTTTTTCTCACGGGGATAATATTCCTTCTAAAATCCTTTGGAATATTTCGGGAGCGGAATTCACGCCAACCATTAATCTTTGTATCTGAATAATCCCTTATGCGTAATGAATGTAGTAATAGGAGTTTGCTCATTCAATTCTAGCTGTTGATAAACAGAATCTAAATCTAGCCGTGAAAAGTAATTCGCGTTCCTTATTTTAGTCATAAGTTAATTGAAAGTAGGCAATGGGTAATTCTCTCTTAATATCGCCTGATAGCCCTGCGCATGTCGACACATATTCGAATTTTGCCTTCTTTTGCAATAAGATGTCCCCGTCTTTTACTACATAAAAGTATGCTATAATTTCTCTTTCCCTAGATATCCTTACAGTGGTCTAGAATCGGTGAAGGATGTGTAGAGGTCCGTAAAGTTTCAGATTAGCGTGACTTTTAATATCCTTGTCCCAAACTCCTGTTTTTTCCGTTACATAATTTTTCCCAGTCTTGACTGATTATGATGTTGACCTTGCATCCTAAGTCAATAAGACGAGTTATCGGTACTCCTCCTACTGCGAAGTCAATCAACTTGTCTCTAGCTTGCGTTTTCCCATGTTGACGGATTTGATCGATTTTAAAACAATCAAAGTTTCTCATTTCACCAGTCACTGATTCCGAATCTTCTTCCATGTATGTTTCCAGGAAATTTACCGATGAATTAAACTTTCTACGTTTTTGGAGTCTTGTTTATAAAATGATTTAGCTGCCTTTTGTCGACTCTTGTTCCACAAAACGATGAAAAATGACCTTCAGATCCACATTTAAATTATTTCGTGTTTGTAGCAGGACATTTGACTTCGTTAGCTGAATGTCCCCGACGTCCGCCTCTTGAGCATGAGTTTTGGACTTGCTTATTTGACCAAGAAATTCTATTGATATACGGTAGTGAAGTGCCTTATACAGCTCTTGAATCCATAGCTTTTGATTGTTGTAATATCTCTTCGTGTATTCTGCATAGCTCGATTATTTCCACAAACGAACGTTCTTTTTCCAACAATTTCTTTTCAAGTTCAATCGGTGCCCAGCAGTCAATCAATTTACGAGCACTTCGATGCTTGTTGTCTAATTTTTAGCAAACATTTTCACAAATTCTCTCCCTCCTCAGTTTTAAGATTCCCTAACACGTGTATCTCGAAAGTTGAATTTCGGACCGGGGGAAAATGCTCTGTTAGTTTATCTATCAGTGTCTTAAATATGTCGTTATTTTTCTCACCGCCAAAGGTCGATAGCGCCTGGCAACTAATACGCGACTTCCTGAAGTTGCGCACCTCGTAAGGGTTAGTAATTTATTCCTTTTCTTCAGTGGATCTATAATTTCCTCTGATGCCAAATATAATTCGGCAGACCGATGCCACTTTCCCCATTCTCCACGAATTTTAGCCCTATACAAAGTTTCACAGAGAAAAGGTTTTATACCTGTGTCGCCCATGGTGATAGATGTACTTTAAGAAATTTTCTGTAAAGAAAACTAAATAGAATACTTGGTATAATTCATAATTGCTCTTTACAACCCGTGGCTGTTCATAAATCAGTTATTTTTCCCATCAAGGTCAAATATTCCGGAGAATATACATGATACATCTTATGAGGCCAGTGTTTATGCTTCGAGAAACTTAAGCGTTAAGAACTACAACGTAAATTTATAACTGGTATGTGCATAAACAAAGAGAAATTACGATCTATAGTGGCTCACAGCCTAACGAGATTCATTGATGAATGGCTGAGAGCCGCATTTATACATGTATTTCAAAAAAAATTATTCGTGAATGGCTCACACCCTTTTGCATACATGTATATCAAATAATATTTATTCTGTAATAGCTCACAGCCTTTTTTATCTATATACAATTTCCCGATTGACTCTCAGCCGTCTATCTCCTTTCGAAACTCTCTCTCTCTTTTTATTTCATTTTCTGTTATTCAATTTTATGTTATTTGATCTATGCATCTAATCTGTGCGAATATCTTTGTGTAATATTATTAATAACGTAACATATCGTTATGATGAACTAAAATATGTGAAAGTAAAACAATATCTGTCCTATAAATCGGTGTCACAGTAAATCCTCGTCGGCAGTTTGTGGTACCCTGCTCCCAATGAATAGTCCAATTCTATTAGTTATAAGGTATTTATTTTTAACTTCATAAGAACAACCAATACATCAAAACAGAGCGATTCATCGCATAATTAATAAACCAAACTTATTCTCTATTTCGATCTACATTGATCATGAACTAGACGTCCTCAGGTCTGCGGGCCAAGTGACCTTTCATCGCTCGCTCCCCCCTTCGCCGATCCATCCCTATTATCACTAACTGCTGGTATCCACAGAAGCCAGTCGCAACTTTTTAACAAATCACGCCGCTTCCTTCATAGCCATAAACTCATGAATCATCCCTATTAATTACCATTTTGACCATTTCCGGGTTATTTCAGATTGATTCCAAATTTTTCTGGACGACTTCCACTCGACAATTCTTTTGGTCTTTGGTCAGCAGTCGTGAAAAAACTTTTACAGCCACGCGGCTCATCCCGAAATCTTTGAAGTTCCACTCACTCGTTTGATATTTTGACTTGTTTTTGGCCGTTGCGGGTCTGCCAAGACGAGGGTCATATTCCACTGCAGTACGACGACTTTTAAATCGCCTAAACCACTCTTTAATTTGAATGAAGCCCATAGACTCATCACCATACACTTTCCGAATAATAACGATAGTTTCTGAACATTAATGGCCAAGTTTTTGACGAAATTTAATGCACCCTCTTTGTGTGGTGCGTTCCGTCATCCTGAAATTCAACGCGTACGTATTCAGACTTTTACGAAACTACATACACTAGTAGAATAAAGATTTGCGGGTCCATGTCACTTAGTTGAGGGCATCACAGAGGTCCCCTCTAAATGGTAAATACCTGTTTTTTGACAAAAGAACAACTAGGTACAAAGTTAGAGCACAAAGTCAGATACTTTCCGGACAGGCATCCTTTCGTTTTATTATTTGAAAATTGAAAATACGCCCATATCCCATTTCTGGTAACCTTTCTTTTTTATGTGAAAAATGAAAATGGAACCATATCATACTTCTGGTAACCTCACTTTTTATTATGTGAAAACGAAAAATACAATCATACCCTTTTTCCAAACGTACCTTTCAACCTGAAGGATAGAAGAAAATAAGCATTCTAGCATGAAGCGTGTTTTTCTAAAGAGGCTATATCTATGGCTATGGCCAACGGCCATACCACGCTGGAAACACCAGTTCTCGTTAGATCACTGAAGTTAAGCAGTGTTGGGCGTGGTTAGTACTTGTATGGGTGACCGTCTGATACTACTGCGTTGCTGTTGGCGGTCGTGGGTGTGGTGAGCCCACACTTGTAGTTATTTACTACAAGAAACTATCCACCTAAATAACACTAACCGAATCGGGTAGTGTCACGCTTACCCCTGGAGGCTCGCCGAAAGGGAAATAGCTTAATGATATATATATATATATAAAAGTTTGTCATAAGGACAACCGCAGGATTTCGCTGGGAGCAGGTGC
>CAKNWU010049024.1:0-11453 GCA_932072015.1 Andricus quercustozae
TCTTAACTTGAAGATATGGCCATTATACACAATCTGTCGAAAATAATAAATTCTCGAACTCAGCAATTGCGTCAAAATTATTTTTCTACGAGGACAGTTTATATGAAGTAACTAAAAGTTTGACTTAAAATAACTAAATGTTGAGAACAAAAATTTAGTCATCGCAACAAGACCTTTTTGCATCTGTTTTCACAGAAAAATGTTGGTTCTTCCCATAGTATTATTTTGTTAAATTAACAAAATACTTTGTTGTTATAACAAAATTACTTTGCAGATTTTTGATATGTTGGGCTAAACAAAGTTTTGTTGAAGCGAAAACATTTTTTAATTAAATTAAATTTGGTGTTTGGTTAATAAAATTCAATAATGCAAAAGTGTATATTAATGAGTGTCATAAGTTTGAAGAAAAGATAGCTTACAATATCATCAGAAAATGTTTAGATGAGTGGCTTTTACCTCGATTGATGCCGATCAGCATCATCAATATATTAAATAACATAACTCAACATCCAAATCCCTTTCCGATTTACATAAATAAAAAAACGATACCGCTCCATCGGGATGAAAAACAATACGAAACACAGATATCAGTTAAAGCAGACGAAAACTCAATATCGGAAAGTTGAACTATGAGAAATATCTAAGATATTAAGGTGTAATATCAGAAATATCCAAGATATTATGGTTTATTATTTAAGCAATCGGTTTCACACTTCTACTTCCATATAATATTGAATTTCATTCTGCTTTAATATATAGTTTTCTCAATGAAATATAATTTGCTTGCACCTAAAAAATGATTTGGTAATGGGTTTACAAAATAATGTGGTTCATCCAAAAAAACTAGTTTTGTTAGACCAGCAAAATAGTTTCGTTGCACGAAGAGTAACAAAATTATTTCTTTCAGGCAAACAAATTTTAGTTGGCAAAGCAAAACAGTCTTTCTATTGAACATTTTTCTTAACCTAAGCGAACAGAGTCTTTGAATTTAATTCATTCTTAATTCTTTCATTCGCCTCAAACACATTTTTTTCTATGGAGGGCATTACTTTAATGCTTACTGAATAATGAGATATCTCTGATCGAAATGAGTGATGCAGAATTTTCAGAAATGATTTTTTCTTATACGAAAGCAAATGAGCTTGACAATATACTGGATGATTTTCTTTAAAGGTTGCTTATCATTGATTATGCTCCAACTTTTTCATATTAGTTTTGATGAAATTTACGGGAAAAGTTCCTTATGGTGTTGTACGACAGTTAAATTGAAAACTTTGAATAATCTTACCTGAACAAAAGTTATTAAGTTGTACCTGAGACATTACATAAATTATGTATTCATATCTTCAGGCTCATGGAGAGCCGAGCGGATTTTGACTAAGAAAATATTTCTAGCGGGTAAGCTGTACAGAAAAGTTGAAATATGTTTTCTACGGCAAAAATAATAAAAAAGGAATCAATATTAGGAATTATAAAGGTTTTATTTCGGCCGTGCTCGAGACGAAGTATTATTTATTAGTAGGAATTTAATTAAGTAAATATTTGATTGTAAATTATTATTCTTTTAAATCGTTTTTTACTGAGAGATGAACTATACATAATACTGTGCGGTGCATTGTCACAAAGTATTTCATGTTCTTATACCTTTAATTACGACTGATAAATAATAATACGTCATCTTGAGCGAATTGCATTTTAACGTAAACGCTTCATACCCGATGTTGTGGATTTTGCTCATCGCCTTCGTACACCATGCAGAATCCACCATTTTCGACGTTTGTAAATGGTGGACAAATGAGAGTTTTGCATGTATGTATAAAGAAAAAAAATGCAGGGTAATTACAAATAATTAGAAGACCTAAAATGTTACAATATTAAAGGTTCGAATAAAAAACCTTATGACATTTGAAAGCTGAATCTTGAATTTTGAGCATTTCCAAATGATTGATCCACAGTAAATTCTTTAATGTGGAAATAACTTTCTTGAACTTAGAATCAGAACCATTTATTTCATTTATAAATATTTTATTTCAGAGGCGGGAATTGTTTGACAGCACTTTTCCAGAAATGAATGATCGTACGCCAAATTGGACCCAAATTCATCTTCCTGAATCAGTGACAGATCGACTAAAGGGCTCTGAATTGTATTGTCGGAAAAGGTCCATTAAAGAAATGCTGTACGAGCGAGGGAGCAAGCATATACTGGTACTACAGTACAACCAGGACGGACGAGAGAGGCATTAAGCTGGGAACGATAAGACCGCCCGTTGTAGCTGTAAAGCAACGACCATGATGGGGTGATTTCTGGCGGTGCCCAGTGTCCCCTTTAAGTCTACACTTACGACTGAACGTGTTGCAATCTGCAACTACACGTTTGCTCGCACGTATACACGTCTCGACGATAACAACACACTCTCCAAACGCAATCAGACCTTCGACTTCTACCTACGCACTTTAGCTTTTAAGCACGTCAGGAATCTAACACGGCTTGACACTTAACCTTCGCTTACTATTTACTCCCTCAATGCTTCTTCTAAAACTAACCTGGTTCAATCACTACATGCTAATGGTTTCCAACTTCGATTTACATAAACTAAGAAAAGCTTCGTCAATTTACATCTTCTCATCCCTTTATTTGCCAAACATCTTTTTTACTACGAGATTGTTTATAAATTGTTTTAATTAAAATCTTTCAATCACAAAATCTTTGGTTTCGCTTTGTTTGTATAATTAATACAGTAGGCTGGCCAGTCTATGATTGTCAAAAAATGCATTGCAAAATTTTTTTTAACTCTAGAGGGCAATGTTTCCCGCCATTATGTTAGGTCACCGGAGACACAAATTTCACGTTTTTTCAAATCGGTTTCAAGGCGTGCCTCCGGATTTTCAAAATTAGCATAGGATTTTAAATGGAAAAAGCTCACTTTTCGGATCATAAGCTAGTATTTTTATCTAAATCATACCTAAATCATTAGCTAGTATTTTTTGAGATTAATGACACAGTGAGTGAATTTTGAGGATACTGTTATTCGTTTAAGGCAGTTCTCAATTGTTTAAATGATTTATATTTGTTTCAATTTTTGTTTTCATTACAAATCATCAAAATTCCACTATTTTGTTGAAAGTTTTGTTTCGACTCGAAACCTTAAGAATATGGTACTTACATTAATTTTACTAAAATAAATTATTTTCCTGCTATTCCCCTATTTTTTGTGCAAAGTCACCATATTTTCCCTGTTGGTAGAGCATTTGGCACTGTGATTAGTTTTAAACTTTGAGTGAACACCTTGTACAGCCTAAATTTTCATATTTCATCTAAATTACGTGAAATGTGAAAGACATAATTAACTCTATACAGAATATATTATTCATATTCATCTCTAGTGGAAGCTGCAAATTTTCCCTCCTAAAATGTAAATTAATTATTAGTCATATGTTACGTTTGAATATTATATTACAAAATTAATAATATTTTCTTCCTGCTTTTGAAAATGATATTCAAACATGCCAGGCAATAATATAGTATTATGGAATTATGATGTGTCATCAGTTATATACATCCTAGACTGACACGTTTCATCTATGAAAAAGGGCGAACTACCAATGAAGAAATACAACTTGGTTCCATTTGATTTTTCGATAACAATAACATTTTCTGGTACAATTAGATAGATGGATGATAGATCATACAGCAGAAAATAGTACTTTTTTTCTGATGAACTAATTTTGAACTTTGATACCATCTATCTCTATTATGATGAAGTATTATATACAGTTATACACGAGTCTTTCATTTTACTTGATGGTATTATCTCCAGTCTACAGTTCACCGCCATAATAATAACTTCATTCCAGTTCTACTTCAGTCGAGGATACTAATATAGCTTATACCCATATCCCTGAAATATGATAGTTTGGCTCAGAATCCATATTCCTTCCACCTTGGGGACTACCGTATCATCTGTTACTACTTCCAAATGATTTGAATCCCTCTTGGCGGAGACAGTACGACCATAGCTACTGACCCAACTGCTCCTATTTCCTTCCAAGTACTTTACCCAACGTCCAGGGCTGCCACAGACCAATTTACTTGCAAAAAGTAGAAAAAATCACCAATTTAAGCTAAAGAGTGACTTAAATTTACTACTGTTCACAGAAAAAGAGACTTAGGATGTCAGTAGAAACACTTATATATTGAACAATTTCGATTCCATTGCACATTTCTATTATCAGCTTGTATTTACAAGATTAGATGGAATTTCATTGCTGTATTCGGGGGTGGAAACCAAGGTCACAATTTCTAGACTAAAATATACAACTAAGTTCAGAAAAATTGTAATTTCATTGCCCTAAAAGCTAAATAAACCTTTGACGCTCAACTACCGTATTTATATTTTGATGTTTTACAATAGGAAATAGTAAACCTGAAAATTATATATTAAAATAATTCAAATTTTAACATTGCATACTTTAGAGCCTAAAATGCTTTCTGATCAGGCATTTTTAATTGTTTATATGCAATCATTTGTTTGAAATTTTTTTTTCTCCTGTTACTGTTCGACTGATCCATAAAGTATAAGGCTCAATGATGTTGGATAAATTGTGCCACATTTTTCCTATAACTTTAACAAATAAAAAACCCTTGAATCTCACAGAGCCTCGGTTACAGCGACAAGGTGCCAAAAAACGTTTACACTTTACAGCGTAAGGGTTAATATAGGTACTATATTGAACTCAGTATGAAACGCTTTCAATTCCTAACCTTTCAAGTAAAAATATTGTGATTTCACCAAAATAGATGCTTTTTTTTAACCAACAAGATGAATTTTCAACCTGGAAGTTTAATTTTCTTCTAAATACATGAATTATCGACAAAATATATGAATTTTTAACCAAATAATTGGATTTCCTAATAAAAAAAATAAATGTTCAACTAAAAATGCAATACTTCAATTTTTAGTTAGAACCATTAATATTCAAGACAAAAAAAAGTTTCAACAAAATAGTTAAATTTGTAAACAAAGAGATGAATTTTAATCAAAATAATGAAGCTTGAAGCTAAACATTTTTTTTTAATAATTTAGTTCAATTTAAACCAACTCGTTGATTTTTCAAACAAAAAATATGAATTCTGGACCAAAAATGTAATAGTTAAATTTTCAACCAAAAAAGACGAATATTCAACATAAGTAGTTTAAATTTCAACCAAAACAAATATATAATTGTCAATATAGATGAATTTTTATCAAAGATATTATTTTTCAATCAAGAAGATAAATTTTCGACCAAAAAGATGATTTTCGTACAAAATACATAAATTTACAGTTAACAAAACTATTTTTCAAACAAGAATAGACGAATTTGCAACAAAAAAAAAAAATAATAATTTTCAACCACAAAAAGATTAATTTTACACCAGAAGAGATAAATTCATAACAACAGAGTTGAGCTTTCAAGCTAAAACTTCGAATGTTTCCGACAAATTTTAACTTTTAATTCCGAAAATCTCAACTCTCAAAGAAAGAGGTAATTTTCAACCATGAGATCTAAATTTTCAACCAAAGAGTTGCATTTTCAAGCAAAAAAGATGAATTTTCTACCAAAGAATATGAATTTCTAAAAAAAAAGTTAAGATTTCAAGCTTAAGAGTCGAATGTTTTAGAAAAAAATTACTTTTAATCACAAACAGATAAATTTCCAACAAAATTTGAATTTTCGACTAATAAATATGACTTTTCAACAAAATAGTTGAACTTTGAATAAAACAGAAAAATTTCAATTAAATAATTAATATTTTAACCAAAAAAAGGTGTAAGTCTATTTAGGAATATATTAGTAGACTTTTTAATGAAAAATAATTAAGGGAAAATTTGTTGAAAATTCGGGGAAAAAGAGGAATTCTTGAAGAAGGGGAAAATATAGGAATAGGGTAAAGAGTGTGAAGTCTGATATTGAATTTTCCCTTAAAAAAGTGACTATAGTGACTTTGTTTTAAAAAGTGACTTAAAGAGACCTAAGTGACTGGGTGGCAGCCCTGCCTATGTTGCATCTACATAAAATTCGATTTTCACCCATAGCTTGTAAAATCACTGGACACACATCGCACCAAACGTTCTAACTTGGTAAATTCGAATGCCATAAATCACTACTCACCGCGGTTCGTTTTTCACTGCAAGCGATAGCAAACTTTCCTGATCGATGCCAACCTTGCCACAAAACCTTACAGGTTCGACTTGCTCAACAGAGAAGTTAACGGCTGATAGAAAATCATTCCCATTTCTGGCTTTCTGATTGTTAGTTTTGACTGGACAAACGAAATGGCAAGTGCGGTTATCACGTGATAAAGCCGGCTCGTTTATGATTATGTGAAGCTGCATTTGGAACCATGTGTCTAAGCCATTAGAGAGCTAACGTAGTCCACTTCATTCTAGTATGGTTGCTCTGTGAGCACTATGCATACAGAGCGGATTTTACAACATTTATGGTTATTGTCCCATCAAAAAAGTACCAAAATTTCACTCAAATTGGGTTACTTTACTGTTAGAAATAAC
Source organism: Andricus quercustozae (assembly GCA_932072015.1). Classification (NCBI taxonomy): domain Eukaryota; kingdom Metazoa; phylum Arthropoda; class Insecta; order Hymenoptera; family Cynipidae; genus Andricus; species Andricus quercustozae. The sequence goes on from CAKNWU010049024.1 coordinate 6,552, forward strand.
TGTAGATTATATTTAAAGGGTGTCACGAAAGAACCATGTAAGTGCCAAGAAAAAAAGTTTTCAGGAGAGCAAAGAAACGTTCTTAAAATTTGAATTATTCAATAAAGAAAAAAATGAGAATGAAGTGGGAAAAAATGAATACATTCCGAGAAAATGTTCATAAAAATTTGCCTGTGGTCATAACCATGTAATTGCTATAGAAAAATTCCATTTTTAAAATAGATTTTTACATTCGAATTAAAATAAAATACATCAGTATAACACCAGAAACATGTAACAAGAGAAATAAAAGGTTTAAAACTAAAAAACTAATTCGATAAAATGGTTAATATAAAATAAAATTGGATTTTTCATGATATAAAGTCTATATAACTTCAAATTTTTCATAAACTCAATTGGTGACGTACTATAGATACAAAATTAAATGCTATAGAATTTATACTGTATCACAAATTGGGTATAGAAAAAAATGGTCCAATAGATGGATTTTATGTAATTTTTTCGAAGAATCGAATGGCACTATTAATTTTTCAATATCTGGAATATTTAGACAAATTATTTCTAAAAAAATTGTTCAAAAATGTTTGAATTTAAATGTTTTTTACCACAATGCAGGATGGCATCTTTGAGAATTTTTAAGCCAATGAAGCGTGGTCCTTGTTCTTGTTTCTATTATTAAATTTTTAATTCCTTAATTTGAAATTGATCAATTTAAGATTTTTAAACCTTATATTTCATATGCTTTATACAAAAATTTTTATGTTTGAAGGCCTCAAGCTAAAATTGTTTGAATTTGTATATGTTCTATTTTGAAAGTTTAGGGTTTTAGGTACTTCTTATTTAGATATTTTCTCGTTTTTTTTTCTAAATTTGGAAATTTACAAATAATTAAATTGTTTAGACTACAGTTTTGAAATTGATTAATTTCAAATTCTAAAATTTTTAAATTAAAGGCCTTAATAGTTGAGCAAATTGTATATAAACATCCGCTGCAATGCACGATCTTGTTTAAGGTGTCTCGTTCAATCACCATAGTTAAGCAGCGCTTGGCTCGGTTTAACTCTGATGGGAGCCGTCGTACTAGATGGGTGCATTAATAAGCTCTTAAGCTATTTCTACCCACGAAGTTATAACAATAACAATACTTTTCAATGGACAATTGAAATTGATCATTATTTTAAAATATTAAAATACAATATTAAAAGGCTTTAAAAGCCTTTAATTCTAAATTGTCCTATATTGAATGCTTATAATTTTTGAATTTTTTAGTTTTAAACGATGGAATTGTAGAGAATTTTTAAGACAGTAAAAAGTGTTTTGAAAAAGTGGCATTTACATGGTTATGACGTGACGCAATTCATTTGAAATTCCTGACAAACGAAACTGCATTTATCTTGTGCAAGTTAGAATGGCTTAAGAAAACTATATGAATAATTGTCCAATTTCTTAAAATTTCAACAAAAAAAAATAATTCAGCTGTGGTTCTGCGCCTTTAAATCACATAAAATGATATAAAAATATACCCGGTATTAATTAAATTAAACATCAATTCGACAATACGAACCTTTAAGATGGAAAACAACTGCCTATATAAGGTTTAGGTTCAATTGATTACTTACATTTTTTTTTTTAAAACTGATTCGAAAGACATATATGTTAGAGTTCAAATGTGAGACATTGATGGCCTCTTAGGCTCTTTAGGTCGTTTTGAATTCAAAAATCCTTGGCCTATCAAAGGGTTACAAATTTTGGATGAATCTTTCTTTGGACATTGAAGCTTGCAATCAGTTCACCAGGGATGGTGGAATAGTCAAAGTTATCTTTTACAGAAGAAAACACCTTTAAAAATATTTAGTTACCTACCTTAGACATCTAATAAGTATCTGCCTTCAATAAACAAAAATATTCCAAATTAAATTAAGAAAGAATTTAGAATTACAATTTAAAACTATTTTTTACTAAATCTGATTGAATTGTGATTTATGAATTGAAAATTTTCTACTTACATTCTCACCAATAAAAATATATTATTTCGTTTTTTTATCATAAATGACTTATGTATGAGGAAGTAAACCTTTTTGTTGTATTAAGAAAGTTTTCATCAGAATAACTGGTCATGTATAGCACTAAAGCTAGTATTATGGAAATTTGCGTAATACTAGCCCTGGGCGATCTGAAAACGATATGTAAATTTTTTTATCTTTTCGAGTTAGCTTCAGGCGGTGTTTTCTTAATTAATATAATATTACTATTTATACGTAAAGGATCTATCATTTTTACCCAAAATAAACAAATTAAATTTTTTGAAAAATTTGAAAAACCAGAAGATTATTTTTACACCAAATGATAAAAGGTAGTAAGTGGGTGAAGTTTTTTTATGTTCCCTATTGTGGACATATTTCATATTAAATAAACGTTAATACATCTTCGAGCAAAATTAAAAATATACTTTAGTTTGAAAAAATGAGAAATTGTATCTTTTGGTGAAGACGGTTTGATATGATCCCTAAAATATATGACTCTTTGGATCACTGTCAAGCTACAGCACACATCGGGAATTATTTTTTCATTACCACCGATGTGCCAGGAAAAAAGATACCCAGTCGTTCACAACTGGTATTTTTTGGACATATCTGCCACTGCTTTTGAAGGATGATGTTACTCGGACCCTCTCCACCCTTGAGACTACCATCCACTGTTAAATTCGTCCGTATAAAAAATTGCAACAGACATATAAGCGTAGAATACATATCTAGGCCAGCGGTTTTGCTCCGCTACCCTCTTTTAATCTGCAAAGAGATGAAGATGATACACCCGTGTGTGCATTTACGTACTATCATTTTGCAGCCACGACCAGGAAAGGCTTTCGTAACAAAAGGCACGACTGCTTGTCGATCAACAATTCATTTCAGTCACTACCAAAATAATTAGCGAAATATATTGTTAATTTATATTCTTGTTAAGGCGTCTGTACATAATATCAGGGCTCGGATAGACAACGAGGCAAAAAAAAGTCACATTAGTTGCATAAAATTAAAAAGAAATTTGCATGAAATTTCGTAAAAAGTCGTATCAAAATTTTAAATATGCTGGAAGAAAGCAGTAAAAGACACTGAATTACTGAAATAATAACTTTATTTGTTTATAAGTATAAACTGTATAATTCTCATTGGTTTTAACATGCTCTTTCAACAATAAAAATAAACTTTAAAGTTAAAACAATTTTTTAACAATAGTCATTCAGCTTGACGGATTTTGAATTTGGTTTTAAAATATTCCTTTCTAAACTGTTAACTTTTGTAAACTTGGATTATTTTCAAATTAGCGAAGTTTGTAATTCATATTGATTTTGAATTTCAGAAACATTCATTTTTAACATTTTAAAATTAAAATTACTTGATAATTTTGTACTTAAATTTGAAACTGTATATATCAGAGTCCAAATTTCTCTCAAAGTAGGAAAAATAGGGTTCATTTTCACAAAAATAGGGAAATGAAATCTTTTAAATAAAATAATATAGATACAATATTAACCTCAATATGAAGCACTTTAAATTCCTAAGATTTCAAGTCGAAATATATTGAATTTTTAACAAAGTGGTTGAATTTTCAATCAAAAGAGACGAATTTTTAACAAAAGAGTTGAGTTTGCAAGTTAAAAAGTCGAATGGTTTAGAATACAATTGACTTTTAAATACAAAAGTTTAATTTTCAACCATACAGTTGAATAAAAAATAATTGATTTTCAACCAAACAGTTGAATTAAAAAAAATTTTAACCTAACAGTTGCATTTACAAACAAATAGTTGAATTCTTAAGCCAAAAGACGCAGTTTTTCAGAGACGGTGGAATTATCAGTCTAAAAGTTCAATTTTAAATGAAGGAATATGAATTTTCAACCAGATGTTTGAATTAAAAAAAAAAAAATTTCCAACCGAACAGTTGCATTTATAACCAAATAATTGAGAACTTTCGAGTAAAAGTACGAGTTTTTGACCAAATAATTTCAGTTTTAGACAAATAGTTGAATTTTCAAAATACAAAGATGAATTTTCAACTAAATGGTCCAATTATTAAACAAAAAAGATGGAACCTTAATCAAATAGTTTAATTTTAAAGCCTAAAAACATTTTTCTTAATGATTTTTGAATTATCAACTTGAAAAGTTGAATTTTCTAAAAAAAATCTTTGAATTTTTGACTAAAAAAATATGACTTTCGAACAAAATAATTGAACTTTCATATAAAACCGATTAAACGAATTTTTAGAAGACATTTGAATTATTAGCCTAAAAGGTTGGATTTTCAACCAAAAAAGATGAATTTTCAACTAAAAAAGATGACTTCTCTACCATGAAAGAGGAATTTTAAATTAAAAAGATGAATTTTTTATCCAAAAAGGATGAATCGATTTTAAACATTTTTGAATCAAAAATGTCCAACTGTCAAAGTTTGCAATTTGAAAAATTAAAACTTTGAACACGGATTCACAAATTTAGAATTTTTTCAATTTCAAACGCTATCAATTAATAATTTTCTAAGTATTAGGCTTTAATGAATAATTATACAATTTTTAATGTTCTCAATGAAAATAGTTTGAATTTTTTCTAGTTTTAAATTTTAATTTTGAAAGTTTCATTGTGATTAAAATTCAAACTAATTATAGCGAAGTTTGGACAAAAATGAAAAAAAGTCGATTACTCGCATTTTTCTTCAAAAAGTCTTGAAAAGTCGCATTTACAAAAAAAAATCAAAAGAAGTAAAAAAAAAAGTCACACGATCTAAGCCTTGGAATATAGATTAGTGTCTTAAAGTGGATCAATGTTTTTTTGCTCCCACAAATAAAGGGTTGCAGTACAGAACTAGATAACCAACAAAATCGGAATTTTTCCGGAGAACGAAA
>CAKNWU010049034.1:0-13868 GCA_932072015.1 Andricus quercustozae
TTTTGTAGATAATTCTCCTTTTTCTCTTTAAAATTCAAAAACATTGTTGAACGCTCATCTTTTTTGGTAGAACATTAATCTTCTCTATGGAACAACCCATATTTTTGTTGAAAATTTAACTATTTTGTTAGAAATTAATCTTTTTTTCATTGAAAATTCAACTACTTGTTTAAACTACTTTGTTAAAAAGAAAAATTTGTGATTCATGTCTTCGGTTGAAGATTTAATTTTTTGCTAGAAACTCGTTTTCTTTTGTGTTAAAAATAAATCTTGATTGTTGATAATTAATCTTTTTGGTTGATAATTCAACTATTTTGTATGGCAATTCGTTTTTGTTTTCGTTTAATTCAACTGTTTGGAAAACTTTTGTTAGAAAACTCATCTTTTTGGTTGAGAATTAAAATATTTTGTTAAAAATTCGTTTTCTCTCATTTAATTCAGCTATTTGGAAATTCGTCCTTTGGCAGAAAATTTATCTTTCAACTGTCTTCTAAAACATTCGTCTTTTTATTAAAAATGTAATTATTTGGTCGCAAATTCGTTTTTTGTTGTTGTTGCAAATTAATATTTTTTACTAACAATGTGACTATTCCATTTTTAATTGAAAATTTATATTTTTTATTGAAAATGTATCTTTTCTAGATGAAATTTCATGTAGTTTTTTAAAAATTGGTCTTTTTTGGTGGATAATTAATCTTGGTTGTCGAAAATTCATCCTTTTTGGTTAAAAATGAAACTGCTTGGCTCTAAAGTAATCTTTTTTGGTGGATTATTCAAGAATTTTGTAGGGAAATAAACTTTTCTGTTGAAAATCAACTCTTTTATTAAAAATTCATATGTTTTGTTTGAATTCGATTATATTGTTAAAAATAAAACTATTCGAATGAAAATGAACCTTTTTTGTTGAAAAATAATATTTTCGGGTTGAAAATTGAATCGTTTTAAAGATAATTCTTCCTTTTGGCTTTAAAATTCAACAATTCTGATAAAAATTCATCATTTTGGTTAAAAATGTAATATTTTTTTCTTATTATTTATTATAAATATTTTTAAATTTATTTTAAAATTATTTTTATTTGATTAAATAAATTTAAAAATTTACGAAATGAAATTTAAAGAATTCATAGCTAATATGCTAAAATATTTAATTTTGAAGTGAAATACATATTCTTCATAAAGAAGTGAACGTTACATAATCAGCATTTTCGAAAAATTGTACCTTTGATATGCAAAAACGGAATAAAATTACACCTAAAATTTATCATAAACATGGGTTTCCCGACAACAATATTTTCGAGATAGCTTTGAGATATTTATCGCAAATGGTGCCATGTACTTTTTAATAATTGGATCATTAATCAAAATATCGGCCGTATTGGCCCAATATTAAACACTATAAAACTTTTTTACATTAAAAACTTTCTCCCGCTATTTCAGTTTGCACCGGTTGGAAGCCTGATATCACGATACTTCGTACTAGACATCAATGTTGGTATAAGAATGCAGCAGGGTCACTGGTTCCAATGAATTATTACGCAAACGCGTGAGCAAAATGGCGCTCCGTATATTTTAACTTCAAGTGGAAATAAAAAGTATATTTCTGAAATAGACTTTTGGAAATATGATATTACAGAATGGGCAAGAAATCCAAATTTTCCAGGTTCACTATCGCCAAGGAGTCGGCTTTAACGGCCACGGTTATCAACAGCAGATGATCAGCTTGAACGGTCCAGAAAACTCGCCAGAAATCCCTCAAAATAAAATATGATTTCGCGTGTAATTCGAAGAAAATTGAAAAAATTACAAGCCACTAAAATTACAATCAAAAGTGAATGTATTATATTTTTTAATTTAATAGTAATGTCTTTTGGCCAATTACCTGCTTTTAACATTTGAATCCAACTTCAGATGAAAAATTGTATCTTTCAATAAGGAAAATATACCATGGACTTGAATAAATATTTTGAAAATATTTCCTTTCATATCTTGCCATATTGGCCCAAATACAAGAACCCGACGCATTTCGGACCCAAAGTCAGGCCTCAGATTGCAAGATTTTAAAAAATTTCAAAGAATTTCTAGATGTTTAAAAAACTTCCAGGAGTTTGAAAGAGTTTAGTAAGATTTGCCAATATATTATCAGCTCATTTTTAAGAGTTTTCTGCAAAACTTTGGAAAATGAATAAAATAAAATTTAAATTGATTCTTCGTAATTCTAAAGATTTGAAGGAATTTTGAAAGATTTCAAAGAATACCTTAGGCAATAAAATACATTTGATTTCAAGTGATTTTTACGGATTGCAACAAATTTAAGGGATGCGAAAGAAATCACAAAATTTCATAGGATTTGAAAAGTTTCAATTTTAATTCCAAAAAATTTCAAGAAATGTTGTATGATTTCTAAAAATTTTCAAGAGATTTAAAATAATTTCCCAATATTGAAGGGATTTTATAGGACCTCCAGTAATCTGAAAAGATTGGCGAGATTTTAAAAGACTTTTTTAAGCTATTTTAACAAATTTTAAAGAATTTCAAGAAATTTCGCAAATTTTAAGGATTCGAAATATTTTTGTAGGGTGCCAAAAAATTTTAAGCCTGATTTTAAGAAATTTCTAGAGACCATTAGAAAATAAATAAACTGCAATAACATTTAAAGCAATGCCTAGCGTTTCAAAACATTAAAAGGGATGTTAAGGTATGTCAAGAAATTTTACTACATTTAAAGGATTTTTTATAATCTCTGAAGATTTCTAGGAAAATGAATGATTATTTTTTAGAAAACTTTAATGAATAAGTTTAGTTTAACTTATGTTGAAAGAATTTCAAATGATTTCTACTTACTTTTATGGAGTTTTACGATCACCAAAGATTTCAATGAATTTTAAGGGACCTCCAGAAGCTTCTACAGATTTCAAAGAATATGAAATAATTAAAAAAGAAATCAAAGGATTTGAAATATTTAGGTTAGTTTAAAAGATTTTAAAGAATTCCGAGAGGATTCAAAAATGTTAAGGGATGTCAAATAATTTCGTAGGGTTTCCACAAATTTTAAGGAATTTCACGAGATATGAAGGATTTGATAGGACCTTCAAGTATTTCAAAGATTTTTTTTTTAAATTTAATACTGGGTAAGAGTACCAACATGGCTAAAAGAACGATCTCTTCAGAGGCTTTCGTTTTTGAGATATAATATGATAAACAAGGAGAGGGTGTAATAACTTATGTGGCCAGGATTTTCTTCGATTTATGCAGGCTAAACCATTTTTGAGAGCGGGAGAATTTTTTTGCCTAAAAATATATTTTTGTATTTTTGCAATTCTTCTGTTAAACAACGCAAGAGATCGCAAAATATCAACAGTTATTTTTCATAAAACTTTTTTAGATGTGCAAACTTTTATCTTAATATTTTTTTCGTATCCATTGTTGTTTATCAAAAAAATGAGAAAATTTGGTTTTAGGAAAAAAAATTCTCCTGTCCGCAAAATTTATTTAGCCCGCATCAAACATTTAGTTAATTCTCAACCTTTTTTAAATTTTCCGGAAGATTTCCATATGAGACAAAAAATGGCATCAGAATTGGAAAGAAACGGATTTATAGGTTTATTAGTATAATCGGTTTAAAAGTACCTCAATTAGGTCTAAAGTCTGACAATTTTTTTAATTGCCCTAAAAAATTAAAATTTTAGGTACGAATAGCACATATCATTGAACCGGCTATTTATCCCGAAATTTTATAATTATAATAGCCGAGTTAACGATCTGGGCTCTTCATTGCAAAATTTTCTCATAAATAAATACTGCCTGCATATAATGAAAACTAAAATTTTACGCATATTCTATGTTTACACTTTAAATCACCTTTTTCATGCAAATTATACTTTAATTAAATTTGAGTCCCTCCGTTTTAAACGTAATTTATATAAAATAAGATTTTCAATATTGCGGACAGAGTAATATTATCCAGAATTTTTATTTTAAATAGAATAAAAACAAGCTGAATATGCTTAATTATAAATCAGTTTTAGTATTTGGGAACAAATTTTACTTCCTGTATTTGTCCAAATTAAATTATTTTGTGTGTGAAAAGTACCATCAGACAGCTTTTTATTTTGTGGTGGGTACACTTCAGAAATGCCCCATATGTGTAATTTTGAATTGAAAAATGAAGATTGTACGTGTATGGTCAATTGGACACCGTATTAAATCTAATCAAAAAACTGCAATTTTCATGCTTTCATTTTTTGAAGTATATTAGCCAGATTTAGTTGAACTGTAATTATTGCAAGGTTATATCTTTTGTTTGTTTATAATTTTCATTGCTAAATACGAAAATCTATCAATTGTTCGAGATTAATTGAAGATTTTAATGGACCTTGTTTTTGCAATAAGAATGTAAGTGCATAATAATAATTTCTAAATAATCTTTTTATAAATCGAAAAAACATATATTTTACAAATTGAAATTGATATATAAGTCACAATATTTTATTAAAAGATACGTCAATTAAATTTCGTAAAATACTGATTTGAGTTTTACATTAATCACACTTATCACTAATTTTTTCTTACAAAATTAGCTAAAAATATTTTTTCGATGACACTTTGCTACTGTACTTTGTTTCAACATTTGTTCTAAACAATTTTTGAAACGATTGATAATTCTTTACCATTAGCCAAGGATCATAACAAGTCATCAACAATACATTTTTAGTTGATTCCCTAAGAAAAATGTTGTCCTATTTATTGAATAGTAGACAAGCTGTGCAAGTTTTTCTAAAAAATTTCTAGCATTATCATTTCTCTCACATTTTATACCAAAACTATGGATTTCAATTAGATTAATGATTTAAATAACAAACATTACAAATCCCGAAAAGGACTGTTTTATGATAGTAATAATTAATGTAAGCGCACCTAGTCTAAATTCTGTGTATAGGAAAATTGGAATTTTCTCCCCACTCAGAAATTCAAAAATATTCTGAAACATTCCCTGTTGGTCCTAGAAGCTTGTAAATCTATTTTCAGAAGTTTCAGCAGTAACTACGCCAATCTAAAGAAATACTTTTTGCACAAGATAAATCAATTTCCTGACCCAGTCTGATTTATAGGTCAATATCGGAAAATTAAAGTTTTTTCCCCTACACAGAAAATCAAAAATGTTCTAAAACATTCCCCTCTGTTCATAGAAACCTATAAACCCTTCATAAATGTGACTTGCAACTTCGCCAATCTAAATAAATGCTTTTTGAAGGAGGGAAAAAAATAATTTGGAAAGTTATAATTATTTGTAGGCAAATATAGGAAAACTGGAATTTTTTCCCATCCCAGAAATTCAAAAATGTTCTAAAACATTCCCTCTTTAGGATGTTTTAGACTAATTTATAGGCCAATTCACAATTTATAGGACAATGTAGGAAAATTGGAATTTTCTTCCCACCCACAAATTCTCAAAGTTTCTAGAACATTTCCTGTTGGCCCTGTGAAGTTATAAATTTTTAAAAAATGAGAATAGTATTACGAAAGTCTAACGAAACAATTTTTGAACAAACATTTGCTGTTTACGTGACCTCTTAGAACAAATTTTGCCAAATATTCTATATATCCAGGGTTTAGAGAATTTTGTTAAAAATGTTGCATCGAGAATGTTATAAAAATATAATTATGAATTCTATCAAGAATTGTGTAGTGAAGTTTATGTACTAGGGCCGAGTGAGCCGAAACGAACGAATTTTGACCAATCATATCTGATTATGAAATAAGTTGCCTTTTCTAATCAGGAGGAAACGACTTTTTTTGTCAATATTGTAGTAAGTCACCACGACGTTGAAATTTAAAAATCAACAAAAATTAATTTTTACCAATTCATGATTTTTTTTAAATCACTGAATGAAAATGTCATTTCAAAATGTTTTCATTTTAAAGGTTTAGGTTCGATTAATGGGGAACTCTACAAGTAAAGCTTGAACATGAAAATATAAGTTAAAAATAGAATTATTCTAAAAATTTGTAAAAATTAACAAAATATGATATTTCAAATGATCTAATGTACGTAACACTTCAATCCGAAATTATTCTATTTCGTACTTTGGCAACCTATAATTGTTTAACTATATTAAAACCTTTGATTGGAAATAGTATACATTTGTGACACTGAAATTATAAATCATACCATTTTTAAAGCTCAAGTTTCCTTCAATAATTTCATACCAGATTTATTAAGGGATCGAGAGTACTTCTGTTTTGTCTAAAACCACTCTGGTTGACATCGAGAAATTTCTCATTTTCTAGATACCATCTTAATCTTTTGTTTATAATTTTCTCCATTAGTTTGCATATAGTGCATCTCAAGGCAATAGGTCTATAGCCTATAGATTGCGCTTATCTTCCCAGGTTTTGGGATAGGGACGATTATAGATTCGCTCCACTTTTCAGGGAAGACTCCGAACTTTCATATAACGTTGAACAATTTGAGAAGGTAGAGCAAGGCTTTGTTTGGGAGATTTTTTAGAAATATATTTGAGATTTTATCCGCACCCGGAGTTGTATTTTTGCATTGCTTTAATGTACATTTAATTTCCCTGATTGCGATAATGGAATCAATTGGAAAGTTGTCATCCATGTTGAAGGTTTGTTTCTGGTTGTTGTTTTTATTTTTGAAACTTAGGAATTTAGGGTGTCGTTTGCATCACTGGAGTTTTTTGCAAAAGTGTATGCAATTTCATTTGCCATTTCTATAGGATCCGATATAACTGAATGGTCTTCTTTTAGTAGAGCGTTGATTATAAGTGGGGATGAAGAACCTTGGATTTGTTTTTATTCTCCATGATGTGGAACTAGGGATATTGTGTTTCAATGATGAAATGAGTTCTGCCCAGGAGTGTTTTTTATTGAACTAAATTGATAAAGTTTTGCACTAGATCGTTTCCTTGATTACAATTGTCCTCTGAAGGTTCGGCCAAATCATCGACGTTTTCATCCAAAAAATTTAGAAAATTTGTCCAATCGGCTTTATTGATTTTCCATTTTAGTTCGTGATTATAGGTAATTGAATTTAGACTTGGCATCTCAAGCAGAATAGGGAAATGGACACTGTTGTAAATGTCTTCTAATACTTACCAGTTTATACGATTTCCTACGGATGAACTGCAGAGCGAGATGTCGATGGCGCTGAAGGTACCATGTGCAATGTTGAAAAATGTCGGTGGAATCTTATTTAGAACTAATATAATATCAGGGTCACTTAATAGCTGATCAATTATATTTCCTCTTGCATCTGTACGACGAGAACCCCAAAGAATGTTATGGCTGTTAAAATCACCAACTCTTATAAAAGGTTTTGGTATTTGGTTTATTACATTTTGAAGTTCTTGAAGGTTAATATCGAACTAATTTGGGATGCAGATATTACATATACACAGTTCAATATCTGAGAGAATTCTTACCGCCATTGCTTCTAAGTTAGTATTCAAGTTCAATTCTTCAAAATGGATCTCGTTTGTTATGTAGGTTGCAACGCCGCCACTGGCATGGTCTGTATTGGGTCTATTTTTAGAAGCAGGAGAATAGTTTCTTAGGTTTGAATAAGATGAATCTTTAAAATTTGTTTCTTGTAAACAAATAATAGATGGATTACAGTCCTTATTGAGTAATTGTAAGAATTCAATAAGCGGATAAAATCCATTTAAATTCCATTTTATAATTTTAAGATCCATTTGCGTAGAATATTTTTAGTGTTTTACTCCTGTCTCGATCCATTCTATTATTTGCTTTTATTTTAGGTTTTTAGGGGTTTTGATATGTTTCCGAACAATGAGATGTAGACCCCTCATCACCGAAAGAAACATTTTCTTGTTCTCGTAGTGACTTTTGTAATTTGTTAATGATTCTAGTATGTCTAGATTTGGCAATTCGGTCTTTGAGATAGGTATACATATCGTTCATCATAGAGATGAGAATTTCCAAATTATAGCAGTAATCCTTGGAAATAGAGGCTGGATTGTTAGCACCTGTTGCGTTTTCGAAAAACGTTTGTATTTTAAATAGTTCAGTGTATATTTGTCCTTGGATTCTTCAATGATCCTTTCAATGGGGCTAGTTGTTCTTCTGTATTTTGTTCTGTTAGAGATAAGGCAGTTTTGGATTTTTTATTTTTCTTCTTTGGCTTTTTAGTGACTTCAATCCATTCTTCCTTGTGTTCAGTGGTCTTTTGGTCCATGTTGCTCGGTGATTCGTTGACAGTCGATAATGTAGAAGCTGTATCTAAATGCAAACGTTTGTGTCCTTTATTGAAGCTATCATCGAGGTTAACTTTTGGTGGGGGAGATCAGGAAATTCGACTTTTCCGGGATTTTCGGTTTGCTTATCAACGTTCAGCGCAGAATCTTTTGAAGTACTTTTTTCCATATTCATTGGCGTAGTTGTATTTTCTTGTTGTTTACTTCAACATTGTTTGGCGATGTGGCCAAATTGTTTACATATAAAGCACTTTATTGTATCTGTGGAGGGGTAAATCCAGTAAGAAGTTTCTACGAAAGTGATTTGAAGAGATTCTGGTACTTTTGATTCGTCTTCGCGGTGGATATAAATTTATCTTCTGAAGCTGAGGATATTAGCATATCCTGGATTGGACATCCCAGCTCTCATAAAGCTCATGGACGAGTTTGTTCTAATGTATAATTTTTCAAAAGCATCAGTAATAACAATACTTTTATACTTGCTAGTAAGGTCGTCTACTGTTTGTTTACTATCCAAGTACAAGCAAACTCTATTACCTGAGACTTTGGAAACAAATCTGATGTTATTTGGAGTTACTAGTTTTCCGACTTCGCGGGTATATTCATCAATAGGGATATCTGATATGGATTCGATAATTATAGCTTGATCCTTTTTTGAGAATAGACACTATTTGGTGTAGGCGGTGCACTTTGGGATTAATTTGGATTGTTATCCATCTTGCTTTGGAGGCTGCTCCTGAGTACAACCCTCCCACAAAGGATTCACTTGCACTTTATAAGAAGACCCTATTTATCCACAATTTCGATCACGTAATTTTAACACGCCTTCAAATGTAAACACGCGTACCTTACGCTCGAAACACAACCAATCCCAACGACGGTCGAGACGAAACTGACATGCAGATTTGTGTCATTCCAGATCCTAAAATTTTCAAAAAAATTAAGATAAATGTCTCAGTAATCGGGACGTTCATAATAATTGTGAAACTCATTTATAATTTGAATATATTTAAAAAAGTATATATTAAAAGTAACACTTAATGATGAAGCCCATTTATTTGTAATATTCTATAGTATCAAATAAAATTTTAATTAATTGAAACTAGATAAATAGCCAAAAAATGTATGTTAAAGATTACTGGGACTAAGGTCACGGTTACTCGACTGTTTACCCTGTATAAAGATTTTTTACCTTATAGCAATAAAAAATACGTGTTACGCAGCACCAATCCACCGTACAGTGAGGTAGATCTGATATTTACTATTCAAAAGAGTCCACAACCAGAAATTCTTAAAAGATTTCGAACTTTTTTTTAGAAATTATCTGATTTGTATTTCTGAGAAACCTTTCGAAGACGTTTTTTATCATTTCTTGTTGTGTTCAATAATATAAAAACAAATACAGCGATAAAATTACCCTTTTAAACAATATGATTTTTATCTATGAACGCATTGCCTAAATGAACTCTTTGTTGTTTAGAATTATTGAAAATATATTTAAAGAACACAAAAGTGTTATTCAACATTTTACCTAATTGTTCCAAACAAATTATCCAAAAAAATTATACAACGTATCATTTTGTTGTAGACAAAAGTGATTTTGCACAAAAATGGTACAGATTTATTAGTAGAACGGTATTAAGTAACAAAAGATTTGTCTTAAATTGAATAATTTTAAATAATTGATAAAGTTATAAGCCATTTTTTATCTCTTACGGCCCATGGAAACATCAATAGACATAACAAAAAATTATTATTGGCATGAGATAATTTGATTAAAAGATGCTTTTACAATAAAAATAATATGATTTTATAATCATTGTTTGAACGAAAATTAAAGCCTCGGCAGAGATCAAGTTTGATAAAAAAAAATCTGTTTCTTTACTGGAATCGTTATTCATATAGTGAGCATATATGGTGGGAGGTGTTTCTACAGCATCCAAAGTCTGCCGGAAAGCATGCTCTTTAGCCTTCGCTGCCAGGCGCAATTAGAAAAAAAGTATTGAGCATATAATTTTTCTGATTTTTGAATTGAATAGGTTGACTCTTAATCTATCGATACATAAAAAATAAAAAATATCTCGGTTTCCGGCGCGTTAGGTACCTTTTCTCGTGTCAGGTCACAAATGTTAAAAAATTTTCTTGTATGCGTCATAATTTGTTCTTTGATATAATATTCTACGACTCAGAACAGAAAATCATTGTACAAGAATCTTTATCTCTACCGAGGCTTCAATTGTTTAAACAATATATTTAAATATCTGAATTACTGTTAAACTGATTACGTCATTCAATTCTACGGGAAAAATGACATAGAATCCATGTGTTGGATAATTTGTTCCAGAATCTGGTCCCTTATCGGATGGACGCGCACAATTAAAGTTTCTTTATTTGATGGCCTGGGCTTTCATGTTTTTAGAACGAATAAATTTTGTTTATTTTATAGTAATAAAATACGTTTTGTGCCTCGCTATTCCACGGCCTACACGTAAATAACAGTAAGATAATGGCTAGTATATATACAGGTAACAAATATTCCAGATTCATTCAGTTACAGTCCAAGAAATTCGGTGAAAATAATTTCTCTGTGACTATAGTAAAATGAAAATTTCCGTCTCAACGCTGCTGTTCACGTTTGTGATGTCTCTTCATTCCGTTCGTAAGTAGAATATAAAATAATACCAGTTCAATCATATATTAAAAAATCTTCAATCCTGATATCAACTATATTTAAAAATTGTTTTCTCACTTTGAAACAATTTGAACATAATTTATTATCATCATATAGGTAGTTCATCTTGCTACGTAATTACTGATTCACCAAATAAAGGATCATATCAATGGTCATAATGGCCATTTGCCACTTAAATTTTTTTATGCATTTACGAGTGGTCCCAGAGATTTATTATTGTTATTGTTTCAAAATCCTGGTCAGTTTAGGCCAACTAGTGTCAGCATTTTAAATAAAGCTGTTGCAAAACCTATAACTGCCATTAATAAACTTTTTTTATTCTTCATAAACTCTCCTGCTTCATTGTTTATAACAATTGTTATAAATAAGAACCCTCAATGAGCAAAAATGATTTTTTTTAATTTTTACATTCTCATCCTAATAAGAAGGTATTAGTTTTATGTAAAATTTGTCTGCGTCCGTTTTTATTAAATCTCCACGTTTTAAGATCCGCCTGAGTCTCAAAAAGATGAATCAATTTTCTCGGGACCAAATTTTTGATAAGACGCATATTTTTCGTTTTCATCGTGAAAAATGTTATTAAAAATGAAAAAACTCCATTTTGCGATCCGAAAAAGATCTACGTTTCTAAATAGTTTTTGATACGACTCGTAGTTTTTATTTTAATCGTGAAAAATAACATTAAAAATTGAAAAAATTAAATTGTTGGAAGAAAGTTGTTCACCAAACGAAGATCAACCAATTTGTTATAAATTATTTTTTGATGAGATGCGTAATTTTTGGTTTATCGTGAAAAATGACATTACAAATAAACTAATCAAATTTTTGGAAAAAAGATACAAGGTGCAATAAATTTTTTAATAACAAAATTGTTTGCCTGAATTAGATCTAAGAATTTCCTTTTGACATTTTTTTTTAAATCGAAAATAGAATTCTGTTCAAAAGGAGCAGATGAGGAACCTGAATAAGCTTAATTACTTTATCATCCATTGATCTATTGTAATCAAAAATATTCCTATTTTTCCTAACTTTGTGTAAACAAACAGAAAGCAACATTTTGAACATGGAAACAAGCTAGATCAGAATAGAACTTTCTTATTGTTTAAATAGAGTTGAAAATGTTACATCATCGCATTATTTTATTAAATTTTTTTATTTTGCACATTTCCAATTTTTATAACCATTTTTAAAAACTATGTATAGGCCTAATTAAATTAATATATTTTTACGAAGCAATTGCTTTTCACTATTGAATTAGGAAATATCTTAACTCATCTAATTAGTAATTTCTTACTAATCTTTAGTGGCCCACTTTTCGCTAATCAAATCTGTAATATTTCACTAGTAATTAGTTAAGTTTTAACAATTTTAATTCAGGGAAGCAATAAAGTATTTTTTTGCATAAGAAACGAAGCTATAAAATAAAAATGAACTTCTTCAGACACTCAAGTTCCTCTTTATTTAAGGCAAATAATTTTCACACAATTTGCTAAATAATAATAATTTTCAACAGAATGTAATTGAAAAAAAGCACATGAAGATTTTTAAAAATTCTTATTTTTCTTAACTTTGTTCGAATAATCAGAAGGCAATATTTTACAAGTGGACATGTTAACAATTTCTCAAAATGGCCTTCGTATTGTTTCAATAGATTTAAAAATGTTACACCATCGCGTCGTTTTATTAAACTTTTATATTTTTGACGTTTTCCATGTTGATAACTTTTTTTAAATTATTATATACAGGCCTAAATAATTTTTTTTCCAAGCAAGCCTCATAAAATTTAACACCTATTTCCCATCAGAACAAAATACGTGTTTTTAAATTTTATTCAGAATGGTGTCTATTAGGTGAATCAAGTTGACATTAAAAAAAAACTCATACGTGAAAAATTGAGTTTTGAGCGTTTTTGAAGCTAATTATGATTTTTTCACAGGTTTTTCAATAAAAATTGTTTGAAATACGTAAAATAATCCTGTGTACTGATAATAAGACGTTTACCTAAATTGTTTAAGCAATTTTTTATTATTTTCAGCCATTTTCTCTTAGAATAGAGTCACAGAAAAAATAAATGGTAAAAATCGTTTCTGGTAAAAGTGCTGGGGATAATCTCGGCATGCAAAAAACTGAAGATCGGCAAGGGTAACATAAAAGATCACTAAATTTTGGTTTTATCGTACCGATCTTCATTTTTTTCCATGGCGAGATTACCCCCAGAATTTTTACTTGCAACGCTTTTTACCTTTTCTTTCTTCTGTAGTAGAAATTCTCAGTTTTTCCGAAGTTTTCAACTTCTATTTAATTTTTCAGTTAAAACGAGGCTTTAATCAATTAAATTTAATATAAATAATACTTTAAAATATTAATTAAAATTTATAAGAATATTCTCTTAGAATAATGCTAGAAAGATGTCCACTTTTTCTTTCTAGTGAGTTAATAATTAATGCAATTTAAAAAGAACATGATTTTTTAAGCCATTCTTCATTATTTATAACAACATTCTCTTAGAATAATGCTGCAAGTTAACCAACATTATTTTTTAAACAATTTGTTTAAATTAAATTCTTTTTTAATGTTGCCAGAAATTTGCAGCTTATCTGAAATTTTCAACTTTTTACCACTTTTCATTTAAAGTGAGGTAACTATTAATGTATAATTAACAAAAAATAATTATTCAAACAATGTACTTATGTGTATGACTATCTTCTCTCATATTTATGCTAGAAACGTACTGTTTTTCAGTTAATTTATAACCTTTCTTTGGCTTTTGTAGTTATGAATAAGTAATAAATAAGCATCAGAGGGAGTCATTCTTTAAACCATTTTTTTCTTTTTTTGGATTCATTTTTCTGAAATAGAACCAGATATTTAAAATATTCTTCAAATTTTCAATATGGATCATATTGAATGTAACTTTGCTTTGAAGTAGTTACTGAGAGCCT